>CBVK0101698821.1:0-10000 GCA_900067695.1 Picea abies | reverse complement strand
AACTTCTGATATCTATCCTTTATGACTCGCTCCAAGACCTCCTGTTGGGCAATTACCTCCTTGAGGTGTTTGATCCTCTGGGCTCTACTTGATCTAGGTTTTTTCGATGATTCTCCCTGCTCTGTTTGATTTAATGTTTCATAGTTCTGAGCACATTCTGCTGATTGTTCAGAGCTCTTGATGGCAGGGCACTAATCTTTCTGCTCAGACTCTGAATCTGAGTAAGGTAAATTGAGGATGTTCTTCCCTGTGCTCTGTTGTGTAGGGTGTCCTGAATCCTGCTGTATAGTATGCTCTGTAGTCTGCTCGAAAATCAATTTCCTCTTCAAACTATGAGGTTTCAATTTAGATACCCTATCCTCTGAAGGTCCTGACCAGGCCCTTCTTCTTCTTGAGCTGCTCTGAGGAGAATATTGCTTTCTTGCACCTGCCATCTGTTGAATTGCAGTCTGATTCTGAGTTTCAAAACCTTCCCAGAACAGGAAGTGTTTTCAGCTCCTCTCCCGTTGCTTCAATTCTTGCAGGATAATTAGTTTTATGAGGCCAAGGTGGCATAGAGTAGTTTTCACGCTCGAAGGTTGAGCTCTGATCCTCTTGCATACTTTAGTCAAACTGTGATACAAGAAATAAGGCAAATTGATGGGGGTCTTACCTGTGAAATGATCCAATAACTTGAAGTGATATATCATCAATTTGTCATATCTTCCTTCTGATGTAATGTATAGTTGAATGGATTTGAATAAATATTTCCACTCTTCATCCAAATATGCAACAAGCATACCCTTTCTCCACGCTTTGTGCTTGTACCCATCTTTTAAATAGAACCTGAAATACAGACTCTTAGGGGCGGTGGTTTTAAACCATCTTTGACCAGTTCTCGGCAATCCTGTAGCTGCTGCAATGACCTTCTCATCTACTTTGATTTCCACAGAGCCAACACGAGCTCTATTGCCATCAAATTTCATGGCGAAGGCTTCAGCCGTGGCTTGGTGACACCCAATTTTCAATCTTTCTGCAAATTCCATACATCCCACATTTGAAAAGTGCCTCTGGACATTGGGATGCGATTGCAAAAACAATAAGCTATCCAGTTCTCGTTTGAGTAAAACGCCACTGCATTTTCTCACCATTCTGTAGCTCCGACACTTGACCACTGTAAACCCTGTAACTTATTTAGTCAAACTGAGGTTCTACGCTGCTGAAAGCAGTCTCGGCTTCGACTCTGTGTTGGATCAAATGAAAACCCCGATTGCACTTTGGAAATAACCTGTGATATGCCAACTCTGTCTAATTCGATGGCGTCGGAATGACGGTACCTCCTATGTACCTGCGTCGTCGAACACGAACTTGCCATTTTTGGTGTGATGAGGGTTGAGCGTGGGTTCTGAAACGATTTCAAATTACCATCATATCCTGACACACATGATTGAAGTTCCATGATCACCCACTTCCACCGGCGCATGTCTTGGATTTGTTCTGACGTGGGGGTGATCACCTCATTATTTTTTTCATATGTGGATAATGAGCACATGATTACCACTTCATGCAGCAATGGTGCATGGAGAACGCCTCTGCCACCACGCTCGCTTGCTACTTTCACCAGCACGCGACTCCTTTGAAAACCCCTGTTAGCTGCGGAAAGTGAATACTTTCCACAGCGCACCTTTTTATAGAAAACTTACCTTAGCTGCGGAAAGTGAATACTTCCATCAGCATGCCATATCACTTGAAAATGTTCCTTAGGTGAGGAAAGTAGGTACTTTCCACAGCACGCCATGTGCGAACTGACTGTCGGACCTTTTATGCTCTGTCACTTTCCACAACGCATTAACTGATGAAACGACGTCCTTAGCTGTTGAAAGTGGGCGCTTTCCACAGCGCATAATGGATCTCTCGGACGTTGGTTAGCTACTGAAAGTGAGTCATGCAAATTTACAAAAAAGGAGACTTCATGGACCTCATTTATAGGACAAAAGTAGAAACCTAATCTTGCATCCAAATAAACTCAAAATAATGTGAAGTGACAACCTAACACCTAAAGGAAAACAAATAAATTGTCAAGTTTATTTGAGGAGTTAACACTGTCTCCTATTGGGGATGAACACCTCCCCGTGAGGTTTCAAGGACCGTAGAACCAATGCCTTTCCTGGAAAAAACCCTAAAAACTAAACTGACTACTAGTATTCCATTGGGCATGGAGTTATTGAAAAATAAAATCTAAGACTATTTACAATGTCTAGGCTTTGCAGCCTTAGATGAAATAAAGTTTTAGAAAACGCCCGTTTACCGGGCCACCGAACACTTCGTCACCCTCCAGATTCTGCAGAATGAAAGTGTTGTTGTTTTGTACCTGAGTGATCATAAAAGGGCCCGTCCATAAAGAATCAAATTTACCGTGCTTGCCTTTTTCTTGTCGAAGAGTATCCCACTTCAGCACCCAGTCACTGATCTGAAAACTGTCCTCCTTCGCCTTTTTGTCAAATGTATTTTTGATCTGCATCTGATGTGCCTTTGATCTGTCCACCAGCTGCTCCTGAGTTTGTTGTAATTCAACCAAATCCAGCATCCTTCTTACCATGTCATTTTGCTCAGTCTGCTCTTCCTGAAAGAACTTAGCGATAGGCAATACTAACTGAATAGGGAAGATTGCGTCAGTACCATAAACCAGCTTGAAAGGAGAAGTTCCTATAGATTTTTTAATGGTTACTCTGTTTGCCCACAGAGCAAACTTCAATTTGGAATCCCAACTCTTTTTATTTTGTTCTAACAGTTTTATTATAATCTTTATCAAGCTCTTATTTGACGATTCAGCTAAGCCATTACCTTGAGGATAGTATGGAGTTGAGTGTACCAGCTAGATGCCCATGGACTCACACATATCCACCAATTCTTCTGATTTAAACACTGCTTCGTTATCTGCCACCAACCTCTTGGGACATCCAAATCTGCTCAGAATATTTTCATAGAGGAACTTTATGACCACCTGATGTGTAGCATTTCGTGTAGGGACCGCCTCTATCCACTTTGTGAAGTAGTCAGTGGCTACCAAAATCCATTTGTGCTGGCCACTGGATGCAGGATTTATTTCACCGATAAAATGTAAACCCCATTGCTGGAAAGGTCCATTTACCACAATTGGTCTCAAGGGTAAAGATTTCAGCTGTCGCTTACCGGTGAATCTTTGGCATTTGTCGCACGATTTGACGAATGAACACACATCAGCAAACAGAAAAGGCCAATAATATCCGGCCCTCAGGATCTTATGCGCAGTGGTCTTCCAATAGTGATGACCACCACAATCGGTCGAATGAAACTAATATGTTACTTCGACAGCCTCTTCTTTGTCCAAACACCTGAGAAGCATGCCAACAGGATCCCTCCAATACAGCAGATTGTTATATATGCAGAATTTAATAGCTCTAAGCTTGAGAGCCCGAGCCTGAGTTAAACTAAGTTCAGGAGGAACTTCAAGTTTTTGCAGAAAATGTATGATGCCAACATACCATTCAAAGGTGGACAAATGTCCTGCCACTTGCTGACTGTCATGCTGTCCTTCTGCTGCTAAATCTGCCTGTGAATTTCCTGAAATTTCTGCTATAAAATTGATATCCAGCAACTTGTGGTTTTCTTCTACTAAAATCTTGGCGAGGCCCTGGCCTTTTACCAGCTTGGTGGGCTTTACCTCAATATTGAATTCTATCATCTTGGCTATCCATCTCGCCCTTTTTCCATCGATATCCGACTAAGTTAAAACATATTTTACAGAAGACGAAGGAACATATGCTATGACCTTTGAATGAAGAATATAAATTCTGAATGCTTTTAGAGCTTTTATAAGAGCGTAAGCCTGTTTCTCGATAGGGTCATACCTTAGCTCAGCATCCCAGAGAGTCTTGCTGAAGAAGGCCACTGGATGATCAAAATCTTCCTCGTCTTTCTGGAGTAAGACTACTGCTACCGTGTCAAATGAAGCAAAAGAAAAGATATAGAATGTCTTACTGTAATCTGGGCTGATCAGAATAGGAGATTCTATGATCGCTTGCTTGATATCCTGAAAAGAGTTCTTCGCACTGTCTGTCCATTTTACTTCAGCCCCCTTTTTCAGCATGCAGGTTATATGTTTGATTAATTCAGCAAAGTTGGGCACAAACCTCCTGACGAAATTAATCTTACCAAGCAATGACTGAATGTCCTTCTTTGACCTTGGTAAGGACAGCTTTTGAATGGCCTCCACCCGTGCTGGATCGATCATGAAACCTTCGGCTGAAACAATGTGACCCAAGAACTTACCCCTTCTTAGAGCAAACTGGGATTTCTTGGGATTCAGTGAGATCCCAAATTGTCTGCACTTTAAGAATACTCTTTTCAGATGGTTCAAATGTTCCTCATGGCTGCTGGAATACACAGTAATGTCATCAAGGTATATGAGGATGAATTTGTCCTTCTCTCCCACAAACGCTATATCCATGGCCCTTTGGAATGTAGCCCCGACATTCATTAATCCAAAGGGCATTTTTGAGTACATAAAGGTTCCCCAAGGAGTGGTGAATGTAGTCTTCTCCTGATCGTCCGGATGGACAACCACCTGATTGTAACCGGAAAAGCCATCAAGAAAGGACATGACCTTTGCCCCTGAAATCCTCTGTAACAAGTGTTCCATGTTAGGAAGAGGATAGTTGTCCTTTTTTGAACATTTGTTCAAGTTTCTGAAATCTACACACAACCTTACCTCCCCATTCTTTTTCCTTACGATCACCAGATTGGCAATCCATTTCGAATACCTCAAGGGAACTATGATCTTGGCATCTAAGAGTTTCTTAATTTCTCTCTCAATCACTGGAAGCAGCAGAGGACTGATAGGCCTGAGTTTTTGCTTGAACGGAATAGTGTCTTTCTCAAGAGGGATTTTATGCTGAATAATATCAGGATCATAGGTCTTTAGATCGCTATACTTCCAAGCAAACACATCGAAAAATTCCTTCAAAACACTACGGTATTTCGACTTCTCATCAGCAATCAATTCAGAAGACAAATTGATAAACTTGGACTGGCTTTTACCTCCTATGTTATGCTCTTGTACAGTAGGATCTTTCTCTTTTTTGTCTGGCTGATAAGGGACGTCATTCTGATCAAACAGCCTCTCCAGGGGTACCAAACCTCGTGGTATGTAGTTTTTTGGTAGCTGAAGGATATCGTGCTGGCCCAACTTCTTTTTTAGCTTAGGTTTCTCTAGTTCTTCCTCATTAAGGTTCTGCTGATCTATGTGCAGGTCAGAAAACTCATCGACCACTTGGAGAAATTTGCTGAGTTCATCGTCATCTTCAAAAACCTTCCAATACTTGACATTATCAGGTAAGGATGGACGATACTTTACTTGAATTTCATAGCTGAGTTTAGGGGGCATGGGTGGAATAAATGTGCTGGCTGAGACAACAAGAGAATCAGCGAGCTGATTCATATCCCTTGGTATGTATGAAATTTCAAAAACCGAAAAAGAGTCACGCAGGTTCCATACCTCGTCTCTGTAAGCCTTTAACCTAACATGTTTAGCCTGAAAGGTGTTGTTTACCTGCTACACAATGAGGTATACATCTCCCAATACCTTCAGACCTTTTATCCCCAATTCCTTGGCTGCATTTAATCCCAACAGCATAGCCTCATACTCTGCTATGTTATTTGTGGTTCTGAAGTCAAGCTTGAAAGACAGTGATATGGTTTCTTTTGTTGGAGAAATGAGCACAACTCTAGCTCCGTCTAAGTCTCTGGTGCTGGCCCCATCAAAGTACATTGTCCAGACAGAGATGTCTTCACCTTCAGCCTGCTGTTCAATAGGCTTCACGAGCTGCATAGGAGCTGACTGTCCATCATCGATTTGGAGGATGCAGGAGCCAAAATCCGTATCCACAGCATAGATAGGATGGTTGACGGAATTCTTTCCATCGTTGATGATATAAGCAAGCTGGTTTTCCCTATAAAGTCTTTTCATCTCCCCCCCAAACACTGGAATCATAGCATAGGACAGATCCATCTGCAATGTGCCTCCTAATCTCTTTCCCCATGAACGAGACAACATCAGCCCAAACTTAGGTGGAATATCAACAACCACCACGTCCATAACCATGCTCCTCATTGGCAGCTGAGCAAGGTTAATGACCATGTCTTTGATGAGGCCAAGACATCTGACCTTTCTAGAGTCAAAGGAGAATAGGTCTTGGTATGGTTTAGTGACTTCGAGACCAAGCTCATCCATCACAGCCTTAGGAATAAGGTTGTGTGATGCCCCGAAATCAAGCAGACAATTGTGGAGGATTTTGTCATGGACATTCAAAGATATGTAAAAGGGTGGACAAGAATCATCACGGTCTTCTATCATGGGCCCTATAGTCACCTTGGGCTTATCATCTTGTAGGTTAACAAAATCGTTTGATGGAGAGGGCTTAGGCTCAAGAGACTTTAAGATGACTGCTTTAAAGGCTTCATTCTTCATGAGTTCAGTTAGTGGCACGGGTATTTTAACTTTTTGAATTTCAGACTCAATGTTGAAAGGGAGAGCTGGTCTGTCTGAAACTTTTACCTCATGGGAAGGAGCCTTTAGACTAACTTGTTCTTTGGCTGGGGGCTGAATTTGTTTTTTCTGTTGTTTTGCTGAAGAGAGAGTTGGCTTTTCCAGAGCTGGAGGCTGATTTGCAGCAGCTTCTTTACTTCTCGTGAGAGCAGAATCTTCCTTACTCTTTGTAGGGGTAGCAGCAGGTGGTTTTGGACCAGCACTTTTTGACCTTAAATTGTAACCTTTCTGATCATCTGTCAGGTAGACAGCTCCCTCTACACCAGCTTCTTGAATTTGCTGATCCATTAAGGCCTCCTCATAGTCAATATGTGTCAAAAAAGAGGACTCATTCTCATCACCGAAACAGTTTATTTCATCAGCATCTTCAATCTCATCAAAAGATGGTTGTGGCTCTTCATCCAATACTGCATTTTGGAGAGGTGCTCTGATCCTCTGCTCCTCAGCTGAGTTTCTATCTCTTTACAGAATCTGAAATGGTGGGTTATTCCTTCTATAAGGAAAAACATTTGGATTTTTGGGGGCAAAAGTATTAGGCTCCTTTGCTTTTGCTGGCTGTTGATTTTGGATCTTCAACTTGGACATTTCAGATGTCAAATTTTCGAGAATTTTGGCCATTTTTTCCATTTTACTGTTTGCCGAAGAGGATGGCTCGACAACTGCCTTCTTCTTATCAGCCCTTCTTTTAAGCTTTTGTGATGCTGAAATGTTGGATTCAACTTCGAGAGCAGCGTCTTGCATTAAAGCAAGTGTACTTGACCGTCTTTCTCTAAGGATAAGACAAAAGTCTGCGTCAAAGGAAGCAGAGAAGGTGATCTTTGCTGAAGCATCGCTTGGTTTGATCTCTGCCGGGATTTTACCAAACATTTTATTGAATCTCTTGATAAAGTCTGAGACTGATTCTTCATCTCCTCTCTTCAAATTTCCAAATTCAGACATGTAGTATAAGAGATCTCGTCTTTCTCCCCAGTATTTCATGAATGCTTCATCTAGTTGTTCAATGCCAGTAATCGAATTTGTTGGCAGCTCTTTGAACCACTTGCAGGCTTGGCCATCTAGACTTTGCACAAACACTCTAGTCCACACATCTTCTTCTGAAATATTTATGTTTTCAGCGTAAGCATAAAATGCTTCAATGTGTTCTTCAGCTGTGTATTCACCCGCTCCTGTAAACTTCGGCATGTATTTCTGGTAATCACCAGTTGGCATGGCAGACAGGGGGTTTGGCAAGACAAGAGGGGCATATCTGTTTGCCAAGATTTGCTCCATTCTAGTCAAAGGGATAGCCATGACAGTATTGGTGGTTGGTACAGACGAGGAACTTGTAGGAGATGATGGAAGGGATGAGTAACTCGTAGGAGAGGATGGAGGAGATGAGTGGCCTAAATTCGAACAGAATGGCTATCTTACTTCACCCTGAGAAGAAGTTTCAGGGGGAGGTGAAAAATAGGAGGCTTTATAGAACTGACTGAGCAACGAAGCTAGGTTTTCTTCACCCTTGGAGGAGAGATCAAGGAGAATTTCTTCGAGGACAGGCAGATTTGTGTAAGTGTGCAAAACACCTTTCGAATGTTTGCTAGGTGATGAATCCAAAGGAGATGAAGAGGAATCCTCTTTCTATGGGGAAGATTCAATATTCATTTTTTTTGGATGGGAGGAAATATCAATCTCAAGGGAAGGATCAGTAATATTGGAAGAAAAAGAATGTTCGTCTACTTTAGGAACTTGAGATAGATTTCTTATTTCTTGGGGGTTTTGGGTTTCAGCAGGGGATTCAACCAAAAAAATTTCAGACATGAAAGGATGAGTGTCAGTTGGAATACCTGAATCAATTTTGCTTGCAGATCCGGAAGTCTGTCTTTGTAAAGCTTTGCCCTTGCTGATGATTTTTTCTGGATCAGGAACTGATGTTGTCAATGGGCCTTCTGGGTTTTCCCTGGTGTGAGCTCTTTTTGGAGCCACTTCGTCAATGGAGTCGCCAGATAGAAAATGTACAACCAAATGATGTCCATACTTTGTCTATCATCAAAGCTGGATCTATGTCGTCTCCCAAGGAAGCTGAGCTTCGATCTCCTCTCCCCGGCAACGACGCCAATTTTTTATCACTCCAGGAAACTCTCCTAGGCTGTAAGTCGGAGATGCCTGGTAACTAACTCTTTTTGGAAATATTTTCTTAATATTTGATGTGGTTTTTTTGGATCAAAATGAATATCCAAAGGCTGGACTGTGTTTTCAAGACCGTCTAGAAATACGAAATCTCACAAGGCTTTCTAGTCATGCAGTCAGACAAGGTTTGATTAAATGAGGGAAGAAATCAGCTATTACACCAGATTACACTTCATACCAACAAGTACAATGGGTTTAATAACCGAGGAAATAGATTATGATCATCAACTAAAACAATTAACAGTGAGATGACAGTCACTACAAAATTGAATGAGTATCAGCAAAGAACTTTCACTCATAAACTATAAGCAAACAAAAGAAGAAAATCTGACCACCCAACTGAAAGAAGCTTGAAATTTTTCATAAAATAAGAATAAGTCTGTATATTACAGAGGCAACATCATAGTATTCAGAGTCGAACCCTTGTTTGATATCAAAACAGGCATTTTATAGCTGTTACAAACAGTTGAACAGATCCTAAAAACATGGATCTGTCATTAAATGAAAACAGTTCTATTCTATTTAAACAACTTTAAAATTAAAATCTTCAACAGCTAAATTAAGTGATCAAATCTGTCTTCAGTCTTCAAAAAGTCGCCAATTTCCTCCTTCAGCTCCAGCATCTGCAGTGTGGTGGAATAAAATGACACCTGTGTATGACTGTTGAATTTTCCAGTATTCGTGGCCGAGTTTTTAGGAAATGATTCTTTGATGTGTAACCAAAATCCCTCGAATATCTGATGTTGGACTTCTAGCATTCGATCTTCTACTTCCCTGATACACTGGCATACCTTTGAAACCTGTTTGAAATGAACTGTTGCATTGTCGGCCTCCAAAATTGCTCGCCCAGCTTTCAACAGCGCAACCATTGGAACTTTTCACGGGTTAGCTGTTGAAAGCTATCGCTTTCCACAGCTAACGGGTAATGAAATAGTAGCCTGGCGCTGTTGAAAGTCTCGATAGTGCACAAAAAGAACCTTCGCTTTGAAAATTGGTTTCGAACCAAAATCAATGAGCATCTGACGTCTCACCCTGCATGTTGACGGCTACCTGAGCTAGAACCTTCAAGTCTGAATGAGGCTTTTGTTTCAACTTTTGTTTTAACCCCCTAATCTGCTTCTTGAGGCATTTGACATGCAATCTTAAGCTACTGCAGTTTTTTGTGAGCTTTTCCTTCCTCTTTTTCTCCTTAACACTCTCCTTGGCCAGTCTTTCAAACGCTGCATTTGTTTTTGCAAAGTTATCAGATAACTTCTGATATCTATCCTT
>CBVK0101698813.1:0-11689 GCA_900067695.1 Picea abies | reverse complement strand
CATCCTAGTTTACAAGTTAACTATGAATTAAGTTTTAACATAACACAATGTTGAATGAATAATGAATTGTACCTGCTCTAGAATTGATGTTCTCATAGTAAATGTAAACAATAGGGATGAATTAATACAAGAGAATGAGATGAAAATGGCATGGAAATGATAAGGAAAAAGGGACAATTTTAGCACCCAACAATGTCTCACTTGAGTATATTAACATAGTCTTCTTCATGCGTGTTTTAGCATGGTGTTTCAACACCAACATATCTACATTCATTGAACATTGTTATTAATTCTGCATAGTGTTCTTCATGCGTGCAACATGTTTCAACACAGTGTTTCAGTACCATATTTTCTTGGAATACTCCCAAGATCGAACATTGATTCAAATTTATTTAAATTAATAGACTTTTAAAAGATTCGCCAAGACTTTTAAAAGGTTTTATAATTATGTCAAAATTCGCCACAATTTCACAATATTTTATAATTCTATGAAAAATTCGCCCTAATTTTACAAGATTATATAATTTGGTGAAAGATTCGCCAAAAAAATATATATGCATGTTATTGTATTGATAAAATAGCCTTCACAGTCTCCCATGTGTCATGGGGATTCACCCATTTATTATACATACAAATTTAGGGGGGGTTCTTAAAATTTTCCTTGCTTAAGTTGGTCGATGTCCCCAACTGGCTTTTGTGCTGACTCCTCATCAAATCTCAACATCTTCTATGTGACCTTGAAGGTGTCGCTTCCCTTCACTACTATCTCCATTGTTTCCTCTTTTTCCTCCTGCACAGGTGGTTATTGTGTCTTCTCTATCTATTGTGTTGTAACTTGGTGTACTGTAGTAATCTATAGTCTTTGTAGAGTATCATGGACTTCCACCAACTTAGCCATGATCTCCTCCCTCTACGCCTTTGCTGCAAGTACAAAATCTTCTCCCTTGTCTTGGACTTTATATGCCACTAGCTTGGCATCGTCCTTTGTTATTGTGATGAATGGATGATTCTTATGGTATTTCATATTCTTGTGTGTTTCCTCCTCTTGCATAGAAATTATCTTTGTTTGTGAGGGCTATGCCCCGTTCTTATCCTTCTATGCATCCTCCTCTTCAGGCTAAGAGGTTTATCCATTCTTGGCATCTCCCTTGATTTCTTCCCTTGACACTATTTCTTTCCTTCTTGGATTTTTCGTTGTTACGCTGCTTCTTGATGCTTAAGCATGCTCTACCACCTTTCGGGTGTTTTCAGCCAGGCTACTTGTATTTTTAGATGTGTTTGCCTCTATTTTATCCTTGGATTTGAATTATGTCTTTGTTGTTGGCACCTTCCATTGCATGGGCTAGTATTTGATGATCTAGCCAAACTCTTCCCTTGATATGCAGTACTACATTTCCAACCACTTTTTCTTTGGGTCCCTTGTGAATTATATCCACATGTGATATTTGGATGCCTTAAACCTGGCAATCAATTCGTTCTCCTGCACTACCTTAATAGGAATCCTCCACACATTTGCGGTTTTCTGTTGCATTTCCTCTAGAAACATGGCAAACACTGCGTTGTTTGCTTGCTGATTTTTGTTGTCCTTAGCTTTCCAAAGGGTTTCATATCTAGTTGTGTAGCACTTCCCTGTACTGATTACAAATGCTGAGAAATTTGTTTCCTTCCAACCTACCAAAGTGATGAGGATGAAGATCTAGGGGTAATGGAAATCAATTCCATTTTCCTACGCATCCCTGAAGTCGATCAAAAATCGGTTTAATAGGTATGACGCCCAGTTAAACATTACTCTTTTTGTGCACTGCGCGACTACAACTATGACTCCTACTAGGGCCTCTTCTTTCCTGCACTTCCTCAACAATTTTCAAGCCATTAACTTGTTGAAGAACCTCATTGCAATTTCATTTATATATTTGATGACCATACCTGGATTCCCCTTGTTTGTTCCAAACTATGCTTTTACTATCTCTACAATTTCTTTTTATTGCACCTTATTCTCCAGGTATTCTTCAAGTTATGTGCCAATAGGATACCTCCATGGGAACTGGCCTATCCATCCATATGATACCTCCATGTACCCTGGCCAAAAATTGTTTCACACATAGTCCCACATTCTTACCACGCCTGAAGTGTGGTATGTCCAGGAGGTTTATGATAACCAAATTATATAGCCCTATAATCCACTGCACTGGCTCCAAGATGGGTCTTTCTAGGGGTCCTATCTCCCTCGTTTTTTCCAAATAAGTTTCCTCTGCAAGGTCTAGAAACTTATCTACGTTTTGAACATCATGGTTGGAGTATCTCAACTTTGGCACTACGTTTTGAACATCATGGTTGGAGTATCTCAACTTTGGCACTTTCTCGAGCATATCCTCCACTGTGACCACGACGTTCAATATGTATGGGAGTGTGATATATGTTGTGTCCTACACCTTTCTTTTCTATCCAAGGATAGGTCGCCTTCTTCCACTATTTCTATCATGTCTTCTTCCTCTCCTTCGATCTCTAGATGGTTTGTAATTTCCTCGACCAACACCTCCCTTGTGACATGAACCTGTTGTTGGACCTTAATTCCCTCAGGTTCGACAGGTGTTTCTGGTTTAAGGTTTTCATTTCCATTTGGGTTCTCGAAGATTTGACCCATTTATATTTGTGCATCCATCGATGTTCCCTCCTCTACCTTGGTTGGGCTGATCGATTATGTCGCTGAGGTTGTGACATCTTCCAATTCGACAACATTCTCGGGTTCTGTCAGTCTTTCCTTTGTTCTTCTGGCCTGTCGAGTAACCCTAGTATATCACCCTGGGGCACCAACCTTCAGAGGTGTCATGTTGTATATGGAGTGATCAATTTCTATATTCCTCACACAATTTCTCCTAGGTTGCGCTCTTTAGCTCTTATTCGCTCCAAAATTGCTAAGTGTTGAACTTTCCAGTTCTTTTCCCTCTTTATAGACCCGATCATTAATGTTCTATCGTATTTTTCACTTTTCTGGTCATTTGCGCAGTGTCCGATTTTCCTGTGCTTCTTTTGTTGTCTACTGCGTGTGACTTTTTCCAATTTTCTACCATTCAACCAACTTCCTCCTCTTTTTGTATTTTTCTTATTTTTCTTCTTTTTATGTATTTTTGTTATTTTTCTTTCGTAATTTCTACTATAGTACACTATACATGTGGCTTCCTTACTATGCTGCAACTACTAAGAGTTAGTAGTTCAACTGTCCCTATACAGTTTCAACCAAATACCATTCCCCATTCCTTGCATTTATGTTCCTGTCAAGTCCTTTAGTTGCACAAATCCTCCATCTATGACATACTTCACTTCATATGGTCCTGTCCAATGCATTCTAAACTTACAAGGATCTTACAAAAAATTGATGTCATAGAGGAGAACTAGATATCCCTCCTTAAAGCTCGTCTTCTTTATGTGTCAGTCATGTTAGGATTTGTCCCTTACTTTCTGCACCTCTTGGTACAATCCTGTCAGAATCTTATTTTCTTCTAGTTCCATTAGTTGACTTAACCTTTCTTTTATTGTGCCTCTTTCTGTCATATTTTTTATTGCGGCCACGCGTAGAATGGACACCAAAGATTCTAATGGCACCACTGATTCTTGTCCATACACTAATATAAATGGTATTTGGCCTATCAACTTCTTTCTTGTAGTCTTGTATGCCCATAATATTGTTGGTATTTCCAAATCCCAGTCATCTATGTTCACATTACAAATATTTGTCAAGGCATTTTCCAAAATCTTGTTGAAAGCTTCTATAGTCCCATTTTCTTAATGATGATATGGTGTACTCCTCTGGTGATAGAATTCAAACTCCTCAGTCATAGCTTAGATGGTACTATTAATAAAATGGGTTCCTTGGTCACTCATCAAAATCTTGGGATGTATGAATATTGTAATCACCTTCTCAAATAAGAAGTGCACTGCAATCCTTGACTAGTGTTGCTTCCTTCTTGCTTGTGGATTAATAGGTTCAACAAAATCTATTTCCCACTTTTCAAATACCTAAAGAGTTACTCGGGGTCTTAGGGGCATATCATCCCTCTTGTTGGGTTTTCCAAATCTCTGATAGACATCACAGTTCTGGCAATATTCATTTTCATCCTTTTGAATTATTGGCCACCATAAACCTATGTGAAATACCTTATGTGCGGTAGCCTTTCCCGCATAGTGTCCTCTAGCTATACCTTCGTGAACTTCTATTAGAACCATGGGTCATTCATGTTCCATAACACACCTTCTCAAAATGTTTTTTGTGACCAAATTGTATAAATGACCTACAATTAGTTGATATTTTGTAGCTCTAACTACCATGTTTTTCTTTTGTGCATTACTAAACTCCTTTGGAGCAACTCTTGTGCTCAAGAATTCAATGATATCAACAAAGTACTCATCAACTATTTGTACTAAAAATAGTTGTGCATCAGGGAAGTTGTCTTCTAAGTTAGTAGGTTATTCTCCATTGGTTATCCTTGATAAGTGATATGGTCCTGCATTCAGTTTCCCTGGTTTAACTATTACTTAAAAATGAAATTCCTTGAACAATAATAGTTGTCTACATATTCTCCCCCCCAACACTAGCTTGTTGACTAGATATTTGAGGGAAGAATGATTTGTGAACATTTTAAAGTGCTTTCCCAATAAGTAATGTCTGAATTTCTGCAGTGCATACACCATGGATAGACCTTCTCTTACTATTGTGTTGTATTTTTTCTCTGATTCCGATAACTTCCTGCTTGCAAAATCTATAGGATGATCTAAGTCACCTGCTCTTGGTTGCACCAAAATTTCTACAAGTGTTATTGTTGATGCATCTACATGAATTTGAAATGTATTTTCCTAATCTGGAAACACTAAAATAGGCACTATCACCATCTTCTCCTTCAACGTATCCAATCCCTGCTGACAATCCTCGCTCCACTGAAATTTGGTGTCCTTCTTCAACATATTTTCCATCAATGCGGTAATTTGTGTGTACCCCTTGATAAGCTTCTTGTAGTACCTTGTATGTCCAAGTGTGCCTCTCAATTGGTGTGTTGACTTTGGTGGTGCTAAGTTCACAATTACAACAATCTTAGCAGGGTCAACCAATAACCCTTGTATGCATACCACATGTCCAAACAATATCCCAAAGGGTGTGGTGAAAACACATTTCTTGATGTTTAATGATATCTGACATTGCTAGCACATGTCCAACATTAGTCTTAATACTTCTACATGATATTTCAAAAGACTAAAAACAATCCAGTCATCCAAATATACTTCTAAGAACTTATGTATGAAATATTTAAAAGCGGCTATCACCACCCTTTAAAAGATAGCTAGTGAATTCTTCAGTCCAAAGGGAATCACTATATACTGATAGGATCCCCATTCTATAGAAAATGTAATCTTATGCCTATCCTCATGAGCTATTTTAATTTGATGATAACATGAGAATCCATATGTGAATGAATATGCTTCCTGGCCTCCCAAATTCTCTAAGACTTCATTTGTAAAAGGGGTAGGGAAAGGATCACATAAGAAAGCACCATTTAATTTCCTTAGATCTACAAAAATTTGTATTCCCCCTTGTGTTTTTTCTTGGAATACCATGGGACTGATCCATTCAGACTCTTCCACTAGCTCTATGATACCATCTTCTAGCATTCGATCAAGTTCTTCTTTCATTTTTTGCTTATACACTGGATTCATCCTGTAAGGTCTCTACCTGACATGTCTAGCCTATGATTTTAGGGGTATCTTCATCTCATCCAACTCACCTGCTATTCCTTTCATCTCTGTAAAGGTTGATGGGAACAAGTCACTGTATTCACGTAGTAATTTTGTTATCCTTTCTAGTGTCTACTCATCCCAGTAGTCTCCAATGCTTGCTATTTTAGGGTTTTATTCTATCCCAATGTTGACTTTATTGACCTTAATTGGTGTAGAAAATGCCTTTGACTCCAGAGATGGAACTTCCACCTTTCTCTCACCTTCAATCTCTGTTATCTGAATGTTGTGTGGATCATCTTCTTCTTTTGTATCCTATGTGACATGATAACATGAGAGTAAGTCCTTGACTATTTGTTTGTTCTTATTGTTGATATTTTTTTATGATTTCCACCTCAGGTTCCTAAAAAAATATTATTTCCTGTATCAACTTCAGGGATGAATAAATATTGGGGTTCTCATGCTCAAATGAGAAAGTAACCACAAAATTATATTGTAATATTTTCCATTCTATAGTGCCTCTATGCAGCTTCTGGTCTATGTACCAGTTCCTTGGTATCCCTTCCAATGTATGGATAAACTAGTGAGGCCATTCTTCTAGTGGTGGAAACCTCCATTATGTTCTTCATTTCTCTATGTGCTCAGCTGGCCTTCCTCGTCCATCATATTTCTTATTGCTCCCTTGTTTTGCACAAAATATAATTTGAAGTAGCCTCTTACACTGATACCAGTCTTGAATTGTTTCCTTGTGCGTGCCCCACCATATTGCAGGTGGTTCCTTGAGTGCAATATCCATGGCTAACAACCTCTGATTTTCCAAAACTTCTTCCTCATAACTTGTCAAGAATTATTCTAAGTCATTAAAATGAAGAAAAGTGGAAGGTTCCTTGATCTTTATACCCATCCACCTTACTGCGCACTCTATTCTCGCACACCTCCTGGTGGAGACTTCATGTAGTCTCTGCTACCAGTTTTCCAGACCTGTCTCGGAGTCTGAGGCACACGATGTAATGCTTCTCTAGATGAGTACCCCATATGTAGTTGGGGTGACATAATCTTCTTCTTGCACGGTAGTCCGATATAACTAATTTATTTATTCCAGGTCCAAACATGTCGCTTCTACAAACCTCTCTCATTCTAAGGGATCCAATGGTACAATTACATTGTACTCTCCGGATTCAAAAGTCATTTTCTGTGTCTTTAGGTTGATCATAGCCTAGTTATCAAGTTCCCAGTCCGATCCAAGTAATGATGGGTAGGGTGTTGTTCCATCTACTATTTATATAACTTTGAAATCTTCCATAGTGTGCACTCCATATAAGTCTATTGTCACACCATTAAGTCTTCCGGTTGGTAATACTCTATGCTAATTTTCCAATTTCAATTGGACAGGCGAATATCCTAATGTGGGTTCCCCCATACACTTCCATGTATTCTTAGGTAAAAAATTCACTTCAGATCCTAAATCAAGTATGATATCTCCCATATTGAAATCCCTAATGTTGAAATTTAACCTGAATTCCCTACTTGTTCTTCTTCTCGCATGGAGATGATTAATTGTCTTCTGTTCTAACTTCCCTTTTACTTCGGTGTTGCATCTTTCTAAAAAATTCTATAAGACCTTAATGGATGATGGATCATTTAATAGATTGACACAATATTGCAAAAAAGTCTTTAGATTACTTACTTTCTCTGAAGGTTTTCCTTTGTTGGTGTGATCCATTGAAGGTGGCATCTTGTACATTGGTGGATACTGAGTTTGCTGCACAATTGAGGTAGATGCAATGTTCCTTTTTAGAATCTCATGTCTAGCCTCCTTAAACGTCTCCTTTTGTTTCTGTGCGTCAAAATGATTCTGTGGTTTAGTGTTCCTTTTGACCCACTGGTGTTGAGCTAGATCTTGTTTTTTTGCATCAGCTCCCATATTGGCTCTTCCTCGAGTAACTATGTTGATGTTCTTCCCATCATCCATGGATTTTGTGGAAATCCACTGGACATTATGATTGTTCTGGTTCCCTTTTTCCTGTATTTTCCCCAATAGTGTTGGGAAGTCTTTTGTGTCATGGTATGCTTGTGACAATACATACATGTCACAGGTGGAAGTGGAAAATGTCTTGCATAATGTCCTGGTTGTTGAAAATTGTGGCAGACTACTAGTCCTTTGCCTCGTCCAAATCCTCCTCTTCCCCGACCTACACCTATAAATCCACCTCTATCTCCGCGTGGTGCATTGTATTGGGGTATCTGGTTATATTGTGTAGGATTATACTGTGGTGTCACATTGTTGTATTGTGGCTGCACGAGATTGAATTGTGGTTTCTCATTATTGAATTGTGGTGCATCTTGGCCTATCATCATCTCTTCTTGCACCCTGTAGTTGTTTAAAGTTCTCTCTCTCATCAATTCCAGCGTTCTATAGTCCTTGTCATCATGACCCACTGATTTGCAAAAAATGTTGTAAGAAATTTGTTGCACTACCTTATACTTCTGCATCATTGGACAATGATATGGATCATGCCCATGTGTCTTACAAAATTCACACCATGGTCCTCCTGTTGGCAAGGGGTTTGGAACCCCTGCTTCCAAGTACTGTGCAAAGGTTGGACATTAATTATTATGGTTTCCTTCTGTCCTACATAATGTACACCAAACAAATTCTCTCTTCTATTTCCCCTTATTCCGGTTCAACTGAAATGACATATTCTTCAGATCCTCTTTTAGCTCTTCTATTGTTGGATCTGTCTGTTGATACTGGTTTTATTACAACTGCAAGGTTTCCTGCAGATCCTCTGCCTGAGTTTGGAGCTTATGTTGTATCAAGGGATACTTCAAGTGTGGTGATAGTGCATTCACAAATAACTTCCTATGTTGCATTAAGTAATAGAGTACTTCAACTTACATTTTAGACGTTTGAACCTTTGATGAATCTTCTAGATAGACTCACCTGTTTTCTGCTTGATCTCAATCATTTCCTTCATGTACTGGTCTTGTGAGTGTGGCTTCTAAAATTCATTTACCAACAATGTTTTCACCTCTGCAACAATCTTTGGTGCTCCTTGTGGACTGTTTACATCAAGGCTGATGTACCAGTCTAGTGTGTGGTCTCTGAGTGTTATATCCAACTACGTGAATTTTGTATCCTCTTCTGTGACCTGCTTTGCTTCCAAGATATTTTCACAGATAAATAAATACTTCTTAGGGTCCTCTAACTCCTCACCACAAAACTTTGGTAATCCGATAGTGGAATCTACTCTTGCCATGTTGAAACGTGTTGAAATACTACCTCCGCGTGGTGTAGATAGTTGACTATTACTTCCTGAACTTGTACCTATAGTAGTTGGTTTTCCTCTATTGGACCCCTGACCTATTGCCCCTCTTATACTAAAAATTGGTTGTCTAAAATTTGGTGTTCCTTCAGGTGTATTAGTCACACATGGGGTTGTAGGTTCCACACTAACTATGATATGGACTAGAGTTCTGCCTTCTGTTCCTATCCCCAGACCTCTTGTTTTCCTTTCATATGTTGCACGCAATATTTACTCAATCTTATCCACAACCCACAGATCCTCTACCTCTTCTTAATCACTTTCCAAGCCCTCTCTGTCGACTATGGTCGTCTTTTTGTTATTCATCTTATATTGGTAAGGTCTATTGCTGCGTGTTGTTGCATATTTTTTCATTATATGCCTTTTCTGGTCCTCGTCCATCATTATTGGGTCCATGGCCTCCTTCTTCTTCCCCTTATCCAACTCCTTGTCCATATCTCATACTCCTATCAATGCTTCCCCCCATCCACCATGCATGCAGGGAAGTTTAGTTTTATAATTCCATGGTCATCACGCCTTTATCATATCATAAAATATTTATGGGATTATATAATGATATGATGTATATACCTTTGGGTCCCTTCAAAAAATCCTTCTCTGTAGTAGTGTACAACTTTGCAGTATCAACTGCAAATTCTGTGATAAACCCTGCAATAATATTGTCCAACCAAAAATCTACTGCGCGTGTAAATTTATTATTGACTTGATGTAACTGAGAGATCTCTATGGGATGCCACTCTAGCTGTCTGATCCAATTCATAGGATGGTTTTCATTCAACCTCAATAACCACTCCTGCAACAAATGCAAGAATTTGTAGAAAAATACTTCATGCAAGTCACTAAACATATATTTGTCAATATATGTGCATGGTGTATATTTAGGGTTTATGTTGTCTTTCTATGCAAAGTCGAGTTCATTTTCCTTAACCATCTTTCAATATCTTCCTTCATTGGATTCCATGGCATGAACATTCCATTCTACATTTTTATTCTTCCTGTTGTTCTTCAATAGATCCCTTCCAATTGATCATGTGCAGTTCCAATCGACACATAAACATTTGTTGGATGCTTGGGCTAACCTAGGTTTTGATCTCAATAGTTTTCCAACAAAACCCTCAAACTATCGATCCTCTTGGTAAACCAGAAGGAAACACTGTGCATAAAGTGCATAGTGCAGTCTCACCCGAGAGAGCATATGGGTGACTAAATGACTCAGGTGTCTGCAGTCTCGGAAGGGATTGGGACTGTATTTTGTTCCTTTTCCTCATGCATCAACATTATTCTCCATTCATCTAACTCTAGTATTCATTCATTAATCAAAATATGCATGCATGTTGTCATAATATAAGTTAACCATTCATTCTTTAACTGATAATTAACATAACACTAACACAACCATTCATGACACATAAACATAGTATATTTACCATGGTTCACCCCTCTTGCGGCTACATCCACAAAGATATGTCTCTTCTACTCTTTTATTAATAGTTTTGCAAAATATGATTTGTGTGCATTACATTCTTCAGGATTACAATAAAAAAGGAGGGTAAATACCCTCTGTGAGGCAGACTAGACCACACCATGCTCCATAGCCTGTGACCCAACCCTAAAAAACTAGCTTATTCAGACCAATCGACCAATGACCCATGAACAACTGACCTACTGAAAAATGAACAACCTCTACTTATACCTCCTAGGTATTTATTTGTACTATTCTACTGGCTCATAGACATTACATTCATGTCCAAAACCCTAACCCTAACATGGCTATGTTTTTCTGCACGCGCCACACTGCTTTTCCTCCATCTTTCGCATGTTGTTTTTCCTTCTTTTCTGCATGTTTCTTTTCTTCCATCTATGGCACATGCTCCAAAAATAGGATTATCTTCCCAAAAATAGGCTTGTGCCCAAAATATACTTCTTTCTCCCAAAATAGTCCTACGCCCAAAATAGACTTTTCTCTCCCAAAATAGGCCTACAACAACACCCTCCAGAGATAGCAAAGGGGGAAGTTGTTTCCATGATTCCAACAAGAAGAGATATTCTTGACCATTCCTTAATTCCCAGAAGGCATGCTTCTAGATGAGGGGGTGATTATGCCAAGATGCATTCCATATGTTGGAGACCAAAATCTGATCTGTCATTTTGATGAGCTTGGATTCTTTCGTTTGTAGGGCATATTTTTTCTTCCAAAGTCACACCCATATATATTTTGGGTGATTCAACCAATGCCACCATATTTTTAGCTTCCATTGTTTCATTTAAAAAACAAGGATCATGCAACTCCATACCTCCATTGAGTTTTGGTTTGAAAATTTTGTCCCAGTTGACCAAGGCCCATTTGCTTTCATATTTGTGACCCTACCAAAGAAATTTCCTTTGAATATTTCTGATAATTTTGAGTACAGAGTTGGGGGAAGCAAGGGAAGAGAATAGATAAATAGGAATTGTCTAAAGAACAAATTTGATAATCACCAAGCACCCAACTAGTTTGAGGGTACGGAAAGTCCAAGAATTCAAGTGGTCGGTTAGTGATTGAATGAGAGGGGCCCATGAGATATTTCGAGCTGTTGAGTCAGCTAGGGGGATGCCTAGGTAATTGGATGGAAGGGAGCTCCTGTGAGATCGGAAGAGCG
>CBVK0101698812.1:0-21884 GCA_900067695.1 Picea abies | reverse complement strand
TGATATACTTTATTGATCAGAGCTACATGAAGCCTTAGGAGAAAACCAGTGTTCCGGACCGAAGTACATTTGAAATCAAGCATTACATTATCCGTGATGAAGTCCAGAAAGGAGAAAGTGGTTCTCCAATACATATATCCACAAATGAGCAGGTAAGCAGACATTTTGGTAAAGCTTCTATCCAAGATGAAGGAGTTTGCATACTCAAGCTAGAGCTCATGGAGATGACTTCCTTATTGAAAAAGGAAGAGAAGACTCCCAGCTTGGTAGGGAGAACTGATGTATTATTGATTGATGGATAGTCATTTTTCAGTTCGAAAAATGGTCCAAGATGAGAAGATTATTTCCAACTCAGAACGTGGATTGAGATTTCTGACGGACAGACATTTTCCAGTTCGGAAAATGGTCCAGATTGTTGATGTATCATAGACAATGAATTCCCATTGTGGTTAACATGTGAAGTGGTCTAGGGCAGTCTCTCTTCTTGAGGGTTACTCAAGAACACTGGCCTGCCTCGTTGGACAATGATTTCTCATTGTGGTTAACATGAGGAATGGTCTATTTTGGAGGTTGGTGTAGGACAGCCATTTCCTCTTGTGGTTAACATGGGAAATGGTTCGGACAGTCATTCCTTAGGGCGAATTCATTCTCTCCAGGTTTCACTTTTTTTAGTGCCGGAGGAATGGCCTAGGTTGGGGAATGTTCTAGGTTCAACAATCAGGGACAAACATTCCTTAGGGAAGACTCATTCTCTCTAGGTTACACTTTGTTTAGTGTCGGAAGAGTGGCCCAGGGTGGGGAATGGTCGAGGCTCAGAAATCAGGACAATTGTTCTTCCTTGCTTGAGAAGAATAGTCCAGATATCTCATCATTGATGTCTTACTTTTTAAGGGCAGATACTCTTCCAAGATCTCACAGATGTGAGTGGAATAATAGCCCAAATGATTCAGTTGTATATCATAACATTGTTTCTGTGTAGGTTGATATCAGATGATTGTTATGAAGACAGTAGATGTATGCTATTGTGGTGGATGTGTTCCACTGTTTGTGACTATATGTCACTGATAAAGTACCTGTGTGCTACTTGGTGTGGTAGTGTACCACTGGATTGTAGTTGTGTACTACTATGGATAGACATAGTTGTGTTCTATTGAATGATATTGTTTTGATTTCCTTGAAGACTATCAGCAGTGTTGAAAATTATTATCAGCTAGATGGATAATCAATGAACAGAGATTTCCTAAATAGAAAATGGTTCAGAACATTTATTATTCTAGATTAGAAGAATAGATCTTGTGTCACTCTATGGAGTGAGCATCATGTCTGATTACTCAGATAGAGTATGGTTCTAGGAGATGATGCAACTGATGACATTGACGGTAATGATGGTGCTCATGATCTAATTATGAGATAGTCTAGACGACTATGTTGATGTTACCAGGTGAATGGTATATTTTGTGCTCAAGACCATTACCTGTAATACCTCCCTAGCTAGGAGGGAGTGTTTATATTATGGTATATGCGGGAGGTATCTACCTCTACATGTAAACCTGACGAGAATAGAATACTCTGGGAAGTAAGAAGAAACCCTAATGAGTTGGCTAATAATCCTAGGAGACTTGTCAGCTCAAGAAGATAATTTATATTAGGTTATTAGCCTCCAAGAGAAGAAGTCAACCAGAAGAAATAATATATACTGAACAGAAAGATACCCAGAATGAGAAGTCATCCCAAGCATTTAGCCAAAATTACTATAAATACAGGAGGTCAATCTTCATTCTGGTAGGCAGTCTCAAAATTGTAGAGCAGCACTTGTGCGCATTGCATTGCCCAGTTTTGTGCGCAGGTTTGGAGGAGAGATGCCATTGCAGCTGCTTCAGCTAGCAGATCACATTTGGCTTGGAATATCTCTTGGTTAGGGTTTGGACTATCTGATCAACTCTTATTGGTGCACTATCCTTGGGGAAAGGTGCGCTACCCTTTGTTTGGCTATCTAGCCTAGGGTTNNNAGGTTAAGGTGCTCGGAGGGTGGCTTTGGCCTATGGTTGGGTGACAATAGTGATATTTTCAATGGTAAAATGAGCACATCCATTATATTCTAACACAATTCTCCTGATGCTGACACGTAACCCCTTGGTGAAACCGTGGTTTGGATTGAGAGACCACCTTGGGAAATTATCTTCCGTGCAACTTGGTTCCCCACAATGCCTCATGTCCGTTGATCTCTCTATCCCATGGGATCCTACGGTTGTGACCTTAACCCTTGCTTCCTTTACATTGGAAGACCCTTGTTCACCTGTCCTCCGAGCTAACGATCCTGGATTTCTCCTGATCCTACAGTGGCGATCACTCCCGAATTTGAAAGGGGACGGTCACAATCCTTCGAACCCCTTACAACTGATCTCTGACAATCTAAATCTTACGTAGATTCTGCAATGCCATTCCTCTTGATCTTTTCAACTTCACGGTCAGAATTTGATCTCAACCATGAGACTCTGACCAATAGACCCAGCCCATACCGGCCCCGTGTTTCAACTAGAATCTTTGATACCAATCTCTAACATACCCAAACACCGAGAGGCCGGACTACGCCACTTAAACAGGTTGAAACACACCCAACCACCCGCAGGCTAGGCATGTTGTAGTCCCAAGACTCGGTTCTCTGATCTCTAATTCAAAGACAAAGGGTTTCTCAACAATGTTAGGAGCATGCACACGACATGCATAAGACAAGATCCATTCCACAACATAAAAGAGATAAGCATCGTTCCATGCACAATAAATAACCAGCAGACAGGCACATTAGAATACATATCTCAAAGACAATTAAATACACAGCAGAATACATTAAACAAAAAACATAGAGAGCACTTATCTTTGCAAGTAAACGTTCACCAACTGGTTACAGACCAAGGACGTTCCTTCCAACCATAGACATTGTTGTTCATTTACTCTCAACAACAGGTCACCCCCCAACTAGGGCTATGAATCCATAAGGATGGGTCCTAGGCCAAGTCTAAATACACAATAGTTGGCTAAGTAGCTCTTAGGTTTCCCAACCTCACAACAATCCTAATTTCCAGCTCTCTTTCCCCCTCAGCCTTCACAACCCCAAGAAATGAACACCTTTCTTTGCCATGCAGTCCCTGAGGTTGTTCCATTTCTCTCCAGGGATCCAGTGCTACTGGTCAGAAAATATCCCTACTAGAAATTCCAAGGACTCTCAGTTGTGGACAGTTCCATCCGAGTTGCCATCAAGTTCATGCACACAGGCATCCATTCCCTCCTGGAATGATCAACAAATCATTACAACCATTCAATGATGGCTCTCCTCTTCCTGCCATTCGTTTCCATGCTCATCCCAAGAGCACACGAACTAGCAATAGTGAGTGAAGAGGAAGAAGAACCAATGAACCAGTGAGAAGAGGATGAACCAAGGGAAGAATGACCCCAAAACAACCCCCAACAGATGTTTAAATAATTACATGATGACAAAAGCCACATGATCTCCCTCCCAAGAAGCTCATGTAACCCCCTCTTCTCCATAAAATCAATTATGGGTAAATAAAATAATAATAACAAGACTTATCCCCTCAAGCTCCCTCTCTCATGGAATCATATCCCCCTATCTCTTTTTTCCTTGTCGGTCTTGCAGCTAGCGGTGTATTTTATTAATGCATAGGAAGTTTTACATTTCCTAGGCACTCTGGCCCCTTTTCAAATTTACCGGCTCACCAGCCTAAGTCATATTTACATAATACATTATAGTTTATAAGGGTTAGAACTAGGATGTTACAGGTTTTCTTTTTTATATTTCATTGTAGTTGTGACAGATGTGGGTTTTGTGTCCAGCATCGACATTCAAAGAGGAACAAGACGTTTGGAAGGGAACAAACTGGGAAAAATGCACCAAATGTATGGTTTCCAGAAACATAAAATATGAGGAGAACATTGGGAAAAATTCACAAACGTATGGTTTTCAGGAGCAGGAAAAATGAGGAGTTTTATTTTTTATATGTCACTATGGTTGCGACAAAGGAAAGTTCTGTATAGAACATTGATGTTCAAGAATAAGGAAAAGATTATGGTCATAGCAACCACACAGAAAGATGTTCTGCAACATGATTTCGAGCCAGGGATTCCTAGTATTGAAAATTCTTGCTTACAAGATGCAAATAGAAAGAAACAAACAAGGAATAACAATGAAACCATGGCATGGAATCTTACCCGTCAATGAGGGACAACAGAAGCGCAACTCCAAACCCTGCAAACTCCAACAATAGGTCCAACTTCTTGCAAAGTTGAAGAACAACAAACCAGTGAAAAACCACAAAGAGGTCCAACTACAGTTGAAGGACCTCAACTTTGCAAAGTTGAATCAAACAGCAACAAGAAGCATCAAATGAACCAAAGAAGAAGCATAAACCATTGAACCAGTAATGCTGGTGAAGAACAATATTGACCAAATTCATTGTAGACAACACTATATCAAAAAATCGAAGGAAATTGTATTGTAACACGCCTGTAGAGTAAACATTTAAGGATGTAAGGCCTATTAGGTAAACACTTAAGGTTGTCAGAACCATCGAAGGGCGTCGCGCTATGCAAACATTTAAGAAAGAATACAGTGTGACAGGCTTGTTTACGTACACAATAATGAAAAAGCCTCTCCAAGTACGCAACAATAAAGAAAAAACAAACATAATAATAGTAATAAATAATAAAAAATAATAACAATAGTTCGAACAATGGAGACTATGCTAAAAAAATTTACTTGGAGGACAAAGTAATATGAAAACTGACTATCAATGCTCAAAACTTTGGATATGCCAACATATAAATCATTGCGAATAGAGAAGCTGGCAATAACACCTCAAATCTATTATCCAACGAGATCATGACATATATGGGTTTTTTTATTATATAAAAAATAATGTTTTTAGTTCTCTAGTTCAAACAATAGAAATTATGCAAAAATTTGTAGTTAAACGACAAACTAATATAAAGTCAACGAATTATCGATTGTTATAAACTTTGGATATCTAAACATTTTAGTATGAATACTGTAGTGTCCCTAAGGTCGAGCCCGATGTAAACCATGATCTGAAAGAGATTGTAAATATGTGTTATAGGCTGGTGAGCCAAGTTTTGTATAAGTCGGTAGGCTTATGTGTTTGATTAGGCCAGAGAGCCTAAGGGTTGAAGGCCAAGGGTCTGGATTTTGTATCTGTATGTATGCAGCACAATAATAAAATATAAACACCGCCAGGTGCAGACCGACCACAATGAATGAGTGAAGGGGGACTGAGCATCCACAGAGTGGGAAAGGGATTAGGGGCTGGAAGGTGGGAAAAAGGGGCTGAGTGTTGAGCCTAGGGGGCTTAGGCATGGAATAATATTTTAATATTATTTCCAAAAATCCATGAGTATTATATTTTTATCCTAAGTTCCTGGCAAGGGGGGGGACGTGCAAAGGGGATGCACACTATGGGAACTCATGCAGTTCCCAGGGTGACAAGTTTCAACCCTGGTGCATGCAAACATAAGAGCCGAGATGAACCGTGTGAGGGGGAGGCTGCTCCATTCGACCCGACCCTCTGAGCGTGAACCTGTACGGACCTCTGCAGGAATACCCTGGTTCATCCCTAAAAACCAAGAAGCCCGAGTTGACTTCTGAGATACCCTGGAACAACTCGTATCTGAACAGTTCGATCCTGTGTTGACCCTGCGTGGATTGTTTGTCACGCATTCCTGAGAGCCCGAGCGGGAGTCTATCCTGTGTTGTTGGATTGAGAAATAAGAAGTGTCCTGCCATTTTTGAGCCAGTGAGAAACCCGTGTTCGTTTTCCCGATTGGCTGCTGTGGCCACGTAGTGCTGGTCTGCACGTGGCATACGGGCCAAAGTAAGCCTGTGCGGAGTTTGTGTATGACCTCTCTGCAGGTGAGGGAGGTGGCTGATGTTGGAAGAGGCAGGTTGTCAGGCTTGTGAGAAACTCCTTCCAGGTGAAAGAGTTTGCTGGGAAGGGTTTTCTTCCAAAGAGTGTCCAGCATCAGCTACGGGCTCAGAGACTTCCTGATCTAGCCCGTTGCCAAGACCTAGAGGGGGAGGTTAGCACCGATGGACTGTGCGTGTGAAGGTGTATACTCCCAGGCATAACAGGAATGTGGGGAATGAGAGTCTGGTAGTAGTGGGCGTAAGATGGCAGCTTTGGGAAGAATCCTTCCAGATATTTCTGTGTTGACTTCCCTGTAACCTCAGCCTAGCCTAGGATTCCTTGCCTTGGGGTGGAGCTCAGTCCCAGCTCGGGGGTGACCCACTGTTGAGCTGATGAACAGTGTGGTCTATGGCTGGGAGGTTCGTGGGAGGCCTGCACTTGGTTGGTGATTTCTACAGTTGTTCAAAGATAAGTACCAGATGATGCTTTGACCATATTTTGCATGACTGAGTTGTTTATGTATCACATTTTCTGTTGTGTATATGAATTAATATGATAAGGCTAAATGCTTGCTGAATATAGCAGTAATTCATATGTTTTACTCTGAGTTAAATGTATTTCTTTGCTTAAATGCATGTGATTTATAATTCCAGTATGAGTTATGTAAAAGTGTGTGTACAGATTGGTAACCAAGAGCGATGAAAGCCTCGGTAGTAAAAAGTGACACTACAATTTGATATCAGAGCGTGAGTAAGCTCTGGTCTGCGAAAAGTGACACTACAATTTGGTATCAGAGCCAAGGTTTCGACACTGAGCCTAGATGGGCCAGTGAAACGGTCTTTGGACCAAGAATGCGAGGGGAAATTTAGTTGGGAGGACCAATTTCGGACCCTGGTTTGTTCCGAAGTGCCAAGGAGACACTTGATGAGTTTTTTTATTAAGATCAGGAGGTATAGCGGTGCTATGAAACCGTAGATGGTGTGGTCTACGGCCATGGGGAGACAGGTCTCTACACCAATGGTGTTAGAACCGTAGGATCTGTTCGAGAAGGAAGGTGAACCCTTGTAACCGTCAGATCGGGAGAATGTGCACAAGTTTTAAAGCCTTTGGATATTGCACAGGGGATTGGAAATCACGATACACGAAATCCTGAATTAGTTATAAACCGTCTGAGCTGTTAGATTCCGGCAGGAGAAACCCGATAGCCGTTGGATCTGTCAAAAGATTCCTGAAGGTTAAACCTTAGTGTTTAGAGGCGAAAGCTCCGAAATAAATCCAAACTCTCTGAAAGACGGAGGACACGTGTCGTGAGATTTCCCATTTTTAGGAAATCGGGAAGCGCAATATCGGGGGTTACGATGACAGGAAGTCGTGAATTTTCATGGTGAAAGTCCCGGGAACGATCTGAGTCGTCCATTCTTGAAGATGCATGGACGAGATCGAGGCATTCGAAAAATTTCGGAAGGAGGGTCATCCATCGGAAATCAAGGTTCGGGGAATCGCAAACCCTGAGGACGTGTATGTTTTGGCATTGGAAAGTCCGAAACAATGATGGAGTGTTGGACTATTGATTGGTCACCCATACGAGTGTATCGGGGAGAGTCCCGATAGAAAAGTCAAATCGAAAATCAGGGTTCGGGGAATCGCGAACACTGATGGCATTTGTGTTCTGGCTTTGGAAAGTCTGAAACCCCGATAGGAGGTACGACTGTGGTCGTGTAAGGGGAGGTGAACCATGCATACACATGGCGAAGTACCACGTGCTAGCGTATGTGAAATACAAGCGAGAGAGGTGGGACTCGATAACGTCATTAAAAGTGACGTGGACCCTCATGAACTTGCCACGTGCCACCGTGGTAGTGGGCGACAGCTAGGTTGTGGACCCGTAGGGTAGAGTGAATCAGAATTTCGGAAGTCGGGGTTTGGAGAACAAAGTGATTTTGAAATCCTCATGGGCCAAAACCCCGAAAGTTGAAGTCCTGAAATGCTGAGAAGATGGAAGTGCCAAAAACTAGAAGTCCCGAGTACCAAAAACCCGAAGTCCCAGGTACTGAAAACCCGAAGGTCCCGAAAATACTAAGAACTAAAGTTACGGACACCCAAAAAATACAGAGCTGGACAGAGCTCAGACAATTCGTGGAATTGAAACACTATTAACATCGATGGTTATGAATTATGAGGAGTTGTTAAGAAATGAAGGCTCGACAAATCCGAGTCGTCTGCGCATTAGATTGCAGAAGGCTGACGAGTGCCAGAACTGTTGGAAATTTCCGTAGAATCCAAATATATATATATATATATATATATAGAAGAGATACATAATACTTCCAGTTCAAGAAAATTATTAAAACCGAAATGTCGTTTATTTTGTTCGAACTGGCTTATAATTATTATGGACTGTTCGTAAAGGTATAATGGCCTGACAAATTCGAATTGAATTGTAGAGTGAGTGTGCAGAGTTCAACGAAGGCCAGAACTTTCGTTAATCAACGTTGAGTATGGAGTGGGGAAGAGTACAAATTACCCCTGAAATAGAAGATGAACGGGAAGGAAAGGATGTCAACCTGGGGGTCGAAGGATCGAATTCCAATGGGCATGGAAAGGAGATGGATAAGGAAGGACACATGATGAAAATCATTGAAGGATTGCAAAGGGAGGCCAAGGAGCACCGAGTTGATAGCTGAAATCTCATGAAAGTCAGGGATCGGCAAGGGGAATTAAACTTAAAATTCTTGAAGAGCCTGGAGAGAATAGAGAAGAAACTTGAGAGGGGAAGACACTCAGGTACGATAGAGAGTCGTAGAAATAATGGGAGAAGAATTAGATCGAGGAGTGGTAGCCGGCATCATAGTTGCTCCCAAAAACATTCTGATAGGGAGACACACAGCAGTACGAGCCCGTCCCCTACTAGAAAGCATCAAAAATCTGGAAAGGAGGAATTGAAGGGAGAGATGAACAAAATTAAACCTCCAGCATTTGATGGGGAGCATAATAAGGAGGAAGATGTTGAAACTTGGTTGTTGGGCATGAAGAAATACTTCCAGCTGCAGAATTATTCTACCCATGCAGAAGGAAGAATTGCAATATACCAGTTGAAAGGAAAAGCATCCATGTGGTGGGATCAGTTTGTGTAGGTGCAACACATCAGAGAGAAAGAGGTCACTTGGAGGGAATTTAAGAGGTATTTCGAGAAGAAATACCTGACTAAAAGATACTATGACAGAAAGATGAAGGATTTCTTCAAACTCAATCTAGGAAGCATGACTATTGATGAGTATGAACGAAGTTTTTTGGAACTACTAAGGTATGTTCCATTCATCAAAGACGAGGCTGTTAAGATTCAGAGGTATCTGAGAGGACTACCACCTTCTATTGGTGACAAGATTCAATACGATGATCCTAAGACCATGAAAGAAACCATAAGAAGGGTGAAATGGCTATACGAACAACAAAGGGAAAAGCCTACCTTTCGGAAGGCTTGGGATGACCAGAAGAGGTTTAAGAAAGAACAGAGACAGAAGGGAAGCAAGCCTTCCTTTTTCAGAAACAGTCTTCAGGGATAGCCATAATTTAGAGATCCGAGAATGACTGAAGAGAGACTACAAAGACAGAGACAGGCATCCATTCAGTGTTGGGGCTGTCAAGGAAACCACAAGTACAGATATTGTCCCCATAAAAATGGCAAGGCGAGAACTGTACATACTGTTCAGCAAGATGAAACAATGGAGGATATGGGTAGCAGAATGCCGAGGATCTACGCATCCCTGGACAATAATCAAGAAGAATTTCAATCGCACATGATTGAAGTGGAAGGTATGATTAACAACCGACCACTTGTTATTTTAATTGATTCAGGGGCTAGCCATAGTTATATAGACCCTAAAGTGGTGGAAAGTTTGCATCTAATGAGAAGAAAACATGATAAGTCTTGGTTGGTGCAGTTGGCCACAGGAACCAAGAGGAAGGTCATTGAATTGGTTAAGTCCTGCTCAATGTACATGAAAGGAATGAGCACTAAGGCTGAATTGAACATTCTGCCTTTAGGTTCATATGATTGCCTAATTGGGATGGACTGGTTAGACCAGCACCATGCCCTTCTGGATTTCCGAAACAAGAGGTTCACATGTCTGAACGAAGAGGGAAATCAGGTAACAGTCCAAGGAATTCCCAGAGCCTTGGTTGTGAGGGAAATCTCAGCTATGCAGTTGAAGAAATGTTACCGGAAAGGCTGTCAATTATTTGCAGCCCAGGTGGAAGAAACATTCCAAAACGTGGTCTCAAAGCTGGAATACCACAAGGTGCTCAAAGAGTTTAAGGATGTGTTTCAGGAGGTACCTGGACTACCTCTGAAGAGGGACATCGATTTTTCTATAAATTTGATGCCTGGAGCAGCTCCAATTTCGAAGGCTCCTTATAGAATGAGCACACCAGAGCTAAAAGAGTTGCAACTGCAGCTCGAAGAGCTACTAAAGAAAGGTTACATTCGACCCAGCGTGTCACCATGGGGATCCCCGGTCCTATTTGTGAAGAAGAAATATGGGACGATGAGGCTGTGCATTGACTTTCAGCAGTTGAATAAAGTCACTGTCAAGAATAAATATCCTCTGCCAAGGATTGATGATCTTTTTTATCAGTTAAAGGATGCGAAAGTATTTTCGAAAATAGATCTTCGATCTGGATATCATCAAGTGAGGATAAAAGATGAAGACATCAGCAAAACCTCCTTTAGAACAAGGTATGGTCACTATGAGTTTACAGTGGTGTCATTTGGACTGTCCAATGCGCCTGTTGTCTTTATGTGCCTAATGAATGGAGTGTTCAGAAATTATTTGGACAAGTTCATCATAGTCTTCTTGGATGATATCTTGGTGTACTCCCATACAGAGGAAGAACACAAACAACACCTTAGAATGGTGCTGCAGGTGTTGAGAGAACACCAGCTATATGCAAAACTGAGCAAGTGCTCATTTTACCAAAAGAAGATCCATTATCTGGGACACATTATTTCTGAAGTGGGGATCGTTGTGGATCCTGAGAAGGTACAGGCCATTCAAGAATGGCCAACGCCAAGGAATGTGACAGAAGTTAGATCCTTTATGGGTCTGGCAGGTTATTATAGGAGGTTCATAGTCAGATTTTCAAGGATAGCTCATGATATCACTTCCTTGCAAAGGAAGGAGAAGAAGTTCCAGTGGACTGAAGAATGTGAGAGTAGCTTCCAGCAATTGAAGCAGTTGCTCACTAGTTCTCCAATCCTAAAGATTGCAAATCCAAACAAAGAGTACATAGTGTGCACAGATGCGTGTAAGGAGGGGCTGGGAGGAGTTCTCAGCAAAGAGGGATTTGTAATTTGTTATGAATCCTGAAAGCTGAAAGAGCATGAAAAGAATTATGCCACTCATGATTTAGAGCTAGCAGCAGTTGTCCATGCATTAAGGAAATGGAGACATTACCTCATGGGCAAGAAATTCGAATTAAGAACAAACCACAATGGTTTGAAGTATTTATTTGATCAGCCAACCCTAAATGCCAGACAAATTAGATGGTTGGAATTTCTGTGTGAATATGACTTTCATATTAGGCATATCAAAGGGAAAGACAATAAGGTGGTTGATGCACTTAGCAGAAAAGCACATGAATTACATGCTACAACCATTAGCATGTACAGAACTGAGTTGAAAGACAGAATTGTAGTGGCTGCAAGTGTTGATTTGTAGTACAAAAGACTTGTAGCAAAGCTACAGTAGCGTGAGAGACCACAAACCGAGGAAGGTTATACATTAGGAACTGAGGGTCTACTTCTGTATAAAAACAGAGTGTATGTACCCAATGACCAAGAATTGAAGTTGTCAATTCTAAAGGAGATGCATAACGTGGCTTATGTTGGACATTCTGGATATCAGAAGACTGTGGCAGTAGTCAAAGGCCATTATTTTTGGCCAGGTATGAAGAAAGAAATTACTAAACACATCGCTAGATGTATGGAATGCTAGAAGGTCAAGGTTGAGCACAAACACCCAGTAGGGTTGTTGCAGCCTTTACCTATTCCTGAGTGGAAATGGGATGTGATAACAATGGATTTTATCACAGGATTGCCCAGAACAAGCAAGCAGCATGATTCAATCATGGTGGTGGTGGACAAGCTTACTAAAGCTACCAATTTTGTTCCATTGAAAACCACCCACAGAGCAGCAAATGTTGTTGATATCTTCTTAAAAGAAGTTGCACGCTTGCATGGAATTCCTAAGACAATTGTGTTTGATAGGGACCCGAAATTCACTTCGAATTTCTGAAAAGGATTGTTCAAAGGATTCAGAACGAATCTGAACTTTAGTACAACATATCATCCCGAGTCTGATGGACAGACAGAGAGAGTGAACAGAGTAATCGAAGACATGCTGAGAATGTATGTGATGGATAAACCATCAAGGTGGGAAGACTACCTGCATTTGGTAGAATTCGCCTACAACAATGGGTATCATGCATCACTGAAGATGAGCCCATTCGAAGCACTTTATGGAAGAAAGTGCAACACTCTAGTGAGCTGGGATAATCCAGCTGACAGAGTAGTAATTCGACCTGAACTACTCAAAGAAATGGAAGATCAAATGATAAAAATCAAACAGAATTTGAAAGCTGCCCGGGATAGGCAGAAAATTTACGCTGATAGTAATAGAACCCATAGAGAATTCAAAGTGGGTGACCATGTTTTCCTGAAAGTAAAAACTAACAGGAGTTCCCTGAAATTGGGAAGTTGTGCCAAGTTGGCAGCGAGATTTTGTGGGCCATTTGAGATCCTAGAAAGGATTGGGCCGGTTGCATACAGGCTTGCATTACCTGCATCTATGACTGTACATAATGTGTTTCATGTTTCATTGCTTAAGAAATATGTACCTGATGTTAATCATGTTATCGATTGGACTGTGATTCAGGTGGAACCAGAAGGTGTCCTGCAAGTGCATCCTGTGCGCATATTGGACAGGAAAAGAAAACAACTCCGGAATCGATCTATAGAGCTTGTAAAGGTCCAGTGGACCTAGTACGGTCCTGAGGATGTGACATGGGAGCATGCAGATGTTATGCGGGCAGAGTACCCGCATCTTTTTGAAAATTTTGAAAATCTTGCAGATGCTACGTAAAGTTGCACTGAGGACAGTGCAAAAATAAGGGGAGGGGATTGTAGTGTCCCCAAGGCCAAGCCCGATGTAAACCATGATCTGAAAGAGATTGTAAATATGTGTTATAGGATGGTGAGCCAATTTTTGTATAAGATGGTAGGCTTATGTGTTTGATTAGGCCAGAGAGCCTAAGGGTTGAAGGTCAAGGGCCTGGATTTTGTATATGTATGTATGCAGCACATTAATAAAATATAAACACCGCTAGGTGCAGACCGACCACGATGAATGAGTGAAGGGGGACTGAGCGTCCACAGAGTGGGCAAGGGATTAGGGGCTGAAAGGTGGGAAAAAGGGGCTGAGTGTTGAGCCTAGGGGGCTTAGGCCTGGAATAATATTTTAATATTATTTCCAAAAATCCATGAGTATTATATTTTTATCCTAAGTTCCTGGCAAAGGGAGGGACGTGCAAAGGGGATGCACGCCATGGGAACGCATGCAGTTCCCAAGGTGACAAGTGTCAACCCTGGTGCATGCAAACATAAGAGCCGAGATGAACCGTGTGAGGGGGAGGCTGCTCCATTCGACCCGACCCTGAGCGCGAACCCGTACGGACCTCTGCAGGAATACCCTGGTTCATCCCTGAAAACCGAGAAGCCCGAGTTGACTTCTGAGATACCCTGGAACAACTCCTGTCTGAACAATTTGATATTGTTTTGACCTTGTGTGGATTGTTCATCACACATTCCTGAGAACCCGAGCGTGAGTCTATCTTGTGTTGTTGGATTGAGAAATAAGAAGTGTCCTGCCATTGTTGAACCAGTGAGAAACCCATGTTCATTTTACTGATTGGCTGTTGTGGCCACGTAGTGCTGGTCTGCGCGTGGCATACGGGCCAAAGTAAGCCTGTGCTGAGTTTGTGTATGACCTCTCTGCAGGTGAGGGAGGTGGCTAATGTTGGAAGAGGCAGGTTGTCAGGCCTGCGACAAACTCCTTCCAGGTGAAAGAGTTTGCTGGGAAGGGTTTTCTTCCAGAGAGTGTCCAGCACCAGCTACGGGCTCAGAGACTTCCTGATCCGGCTTATTGCCGAGACCCAGAGGGGGAGGTTAGCACCGATGGAATGTGCGTGTGAAGGTGTATACTCCCGGGCGGAACAAGCATGTGGGGAATGAGAGTCCGGTAGTAGTGGGTGTAAGATGGCAGCTTTGGGAAGAATCCTTCCAGATATTTCTGTGTTGACTTCCCTGTAACCTCAGCCTAGCCTAGGATTCCTTTCCTTGGGGTGGAGCTCAGTCCCAGCTCGGGGGTGACCCACTGTTGAGCTGATGAACAGTTCGGTCTACGGCTGGGAGGTTCGTGGGAGGCCTGCACTTGGTTGGTGATTTCTACAGCTATTCAAAGATAAGTACCAGATGATGCTTTGACCATAATTTGCATGACTGAGCTGTTTATGTATCATGTTTTCTTCTTTGTATATGAATTAATATGATAAGGGTAAATGCTTGTTGAATATCTAGCAGTAATTCATATGTTTTACTCTGAGTTAAATGTATTTCTTTGCTTAAATGCATGTGATTTATAATTCCAGTATGAGTTATGTAAAAGTGCGTGTACAGATTGGTAACCGAGAGCGATGAAAGCCTCAGTAGTAAAAAGTGACACTACAATTTGGTATCAGAGCGCAAGTAAGCTCTGGGCTGCGAAAAGTGACACTACAAATACTACAAATTCAAAAATACCATAGATGATAATTACTTTGGATATGACAACATATAAATCATTGGGAATAGCGAAGCTGGCAATAAGACCTCAAATCTATTATCCAATGAGATCATGACATATATGGGTTTTTTTATTATATAAAAAATAATGTTTTTAGTTCTGTAGTTCGAACAATAGAAAGTATGCAAAAATTTGTAGTCAAATGACAAACTAATATAAAATCAACGAATTATCGATCGTTATAGTCCCTCTACACTTTCGGCAGGGACTAATAACTGATTAATTATCTTTTAAAGTAGTCTATATTATTTATAGGCAAAAAAATGGATTTTTTCAATCACTTATCATGGAAAAGTTTCGATTATGAGAAAGAAAATGAGTAATTATGAATAAGTAAATGGAATCTAGTTTTTTGATTATGAGAAAGATAATGAACGATTATGAAAAAGTTGATTATTAGAAAGGAAATGAATGATTATGAAAAGGTAAGTGGAATTTTTTTATTTTTTTTTGGAAAGAATTGATTATATGAAAGGAAATGAATGAATATAAAAAGAAAATGAAATCTTTTTAATTAGTTATAAGAAATATCATATACTATAAAAATTTATGCATTTTCTCTTAAGAATCCATTGTAAAATATCACATAATTTATTTTTATAAAATGAAATTTAATAATCACCAAAATATTATGTTCTTCCTTTTATTATAAATAATTATTTTTATCATATTACATATCTTCCCCATTTGAATAGTTTACATGATTTTTGTTTTATAAATACGATGATTTTTTGAAACTTTGTGAACCCTTTATAAGATGCAAAGTAATGTAGTCACAACATTTTAATATAGTTAGAATTAGCATAGTTTTCATCATGAAATATTTGTTCATTTGGTATAAATTCTTCTACATACACTTATATCGAAAAACATCAAAGAAACTACCAAGCTTATGTATAATATTACTTATCTAATGGGTGTAGTGTTGTACATTGAAAATTATTATAGTAATTAAAAAATTAAAAGATGTTTGAAATATCATTTCTTTGTCAAAATGTAAATTAATAGCCATACATGAAAACTACTAAACCAACTATTAATGTAAGTCTTCATTAATGCATATTCAAACTTACAATTCAATAAGCCTAATGGCTTTGATCCCAATTTAGCATTATCATAATACATCACTTTGCATATCCTCTCTAATGATTGTACTCTTTGAACCTGTTTAAATGTATCTACGTAAGCTATGAGGACTGAGCAGAGCAATTCAATCAGCGCAATTAGTAATATCTAGTGTCAATCAATCATCTCAATCACCTTTTCTCTTTTAAATCATCGCAATCGAATTACCCTAATTTTTATCACTAGATTAGACACCCAAGTGGCATGTCCATCTCTTTTAATATAAATCATGTAGATAAAAATAATTTAAATCATTATCTAAGTATTATTTTCATATAAATAATGTACATATAAATAATTTAAATCATTATCTAAGTATTTCTACTAAAAGTTAAGATAACATATAATGCCTAAAAACATAATTTATTTATATTATTTATCTAAATTAACTAGGATGTATTATGACCTTGTGAATATTCAATTGAAACAATTAACTTTTTTTATTTGTTATCTTAGAATAGTGAAAATGTATTAGGATTAGGTTGATTTTTCATCAATATTAGAGTGTTGAACCTTTTAAGTCATTATGAAAAACAAGTCTAGAGGTGCTTGTTGTCCCCATTTTTTAGGGATGACCAAGGAGATCATGTCTCGAGGCCTTAATGTTGCAGACATGGAGTACCGATAGACAAATTGATCGGTGATGTCCACTTGCATAGTTGGAGACCCACTTCACCATCGTGCTTCTAGATCCATCACCATGGCATTCACCACACCATCTTGCTTCCGGAAGACAATGGGTCTTGCTCCATGAGGTACAAGTCAAGTATTGTGGTAAGTATCACTCTAATATTTGAGGCATTTGAATATCTTGTATTGAAGCTTTTTTTTTATTATAGAACGTCTTCTTAGACATTTTGATTCTAACCTTGTTTCACCTTGGTGAATGTCATCGATTTCCTAGTAAGTGGCCAACTATTAGGGAAAGGGTGTGACTGGGGGTCTCTTGAGGGGTCATCGTACCATTCCGGACCATACTCACCACTGTCCATCTCTTGTTCCCCTACCACATCACCCTCTTCTAGGTTTTCTGGCCTTATTGACCCAAGAAGGACATGTACCTCATTTCATGAGAAGAAGGGCTGAAGGCCCAAAGGGATTGTAGCTGGAAAAAGTTAAAAGACAAAATCATAAATTTCCATATGCTCACCAAAATAGGTCTTGAGAATGATGAACTATTTCTCTTGAATTGAAGACCTGGAAGAACAATTCACATAAATAAATGTCCCACTTGTTGAAAGACTTACAGAAGTGCATTATAAGCTTTGTGTTACCCATATGGCACTATATGTACCTGTAGCTTCAAGTGGCATTGTGGTGCTTCCTTCAAGCTTAATGTTACCCACTAGGAGCACCCAAATGTTTGGACCTTAACTAATTAATGGAAATAAATGGGATTGGAAAAAGGATGCATTGAAAATGAAGGTACAACACACCATCTACAAAGGCACCCATAGATGAGACAATACAAGCTCTTGTATGTTATGAAACCCATAAGCCTATGAAGTCTAATCCCCATCCACCTCATATCCACTACATGACCTTGAAGGGGTTACCTTTGGAAGCATCCCCTACTTGAGGGTTTTGGCTCACCCAATAGGGTTTTTATGACACCCCTCCCATACCTAAACTTGGTCAATTGCATAGGATCTTTGAGCACTTGTTTAATTTGATGAGGTAGTTTTATGCACGTGTTTAGGTGGATCATGTATTAGACATGATTTTACTTGCTATGACATGTTTTTCTTGAGATCCTTGGAGGACGCATTCATTTTCTTTGCAGGACCTTGCTTGGTGGACAATTTTGGAAGAACAAGCCTAGCTTGGGCTTCCTTGGGGCATGAAGCCCACGGGTTGTATTCCTTGGCCCACGCTTCAGATGATGGATGTAGCCTTTGGAGGCTTGAGAGGGCACCTTAGAGTATCTCACCTAGCCCCTATTAGCTCAACGATTTTCCTTTGGAGTTTAAATCATTTCACTTTTTGGGCTTGTGTCTTGTTGGGGGCTAGGGTTTGGTGGTGATGATGATGATTGATGAACACTTGACACTTTTGGATGGGAGGACCCCTTTCATTATGGAGGAGACACTTGGCTTGAGGACACATGGCCTTTGGAGGCCTATCTCTTTCTCCTACAACCCCAACAACTTCTCCAAAGTACCAAAACATCACCCTTTAGGGTGTGACATCATGTTTTTAGGGTTTCTTATGTGCATTCTTAAAGTTAAAATAAAATTATTTTGTAAAGGGGAAAAATAAAGTGAAATGTCTCCCTTATTTTGTGGTTTACCTATGTTAAGTGGACAAACTTTATTTTATAGGTTTGGTATAAATAAAGATCAAACTCATTTCATTTGAGACATAACTCTCCCATCATTGAGAATATACTTGGCTGAAATTTTCTCCCTCATTGGGAAAAATCGATTTCTCTCTTTCTTATGCCATTTTTGGATGCTAAGTGTTGATCTTGTGGTGGAAAGTGGTGTCTTTCTAAAACAGGGAGGGGAAGAAAATCCTTCTTATCAAAATCTCAATCTCGAGCAACCATTGATGTGGCACTTGGTCAACAACTCTCTATCATTGGGGCACTTAGAGAAATGCCACCCCCAGAAGGGGTTCCCAAATGAAATTTATCTAAGAATCTAAGGTGGCCTCTGAAGGGTTTGGGGGAAAATTCCCCCAAAGCACATGATAGACATCTAAAGCACCTAGATCTCCACCCATATCAACCAGTTGTAGACCCGAGAGAGACATTTGAGCTGGGTCAGGCGAGATGGATTCCCTCACATCTCTAACATGAGGCGACAAAAATGGTGGACCATTGTCAGAGAGCAGGCCAGCTGGAAAACTCCAAATGATTTGGCCATCCAACTGATCATGCTCATAGTCGACCAACTCGTCCATGATTCCAGACCACCAAAGCTAGAGTGATAATTGCAAAAGGAGTAAGAAAAAAAATGATAGCATCGCCCACCAGCTTCTACGTGAATGAACTGCCACCGCACCTAGTGCCTTGGAAAAACTACAGATCTAAGAAAAAGAGTGACAGAAAAGTAAACTGAAACCACCTGCGGCTAGGGTTTCTACAGAGTGCCATCCTCCCCTCATAAAAATGGATCGTTGCAAGATCAATACACCGATTTACATAATAATTTTTAATCATGCTCAACCCTTATTTCAAGTTTATATTATCCTTTAATATTCAAATATTAATATATTTTGTATTTATATTTATATTTAAAAAAAAAAATAATAATTAATATCCATAATTAAAAAAAAAAATCAATTTTTTTAAAAATACATATTATACATTATATTATTTTTTAAATTATATTTTAATTTACAAATAAATCAATAATAGCATGTGTAACTAACATTTCAAAATTATAAAAAAATTAAAGCTATTACATTAAAAAAAAATTAAAAAATAAGATTAAAAATATGAAAGGATTACATTTTTATAAAAGAAACTATTTTGAGAAATGAGATTATGATTATGAAAAGGTCACATTTTTATAAAGAGACTATTTTAAAATAAATTAAGAAATGAGATTATGATTATGAAAAGGTCACATTTTTATAAAGAGACTATTTTAAAATAAATTTGGGTGGTTAAGAAAAACCTCCACCATTATTATTGTACTACAACTCTTTAATGAGTTTTATATTTTCAAACAATTTTTAACATTAAAATTGTCAATTATAATTTAATTTTTAATTTTAATTTTTTAAATTAAAATTAAATTATACTATTTGGTTAGATTATTATTTTATTTTCATTTTTATTTTCAATGTCAATTATACTAATGTCAATTATATTATTGTCAATTAATTATAATTAATTATACTATTGTTATAGTGTTTTTTCATTTTCAAAATATCTTAGTTTAATTTAAAATAATAGTATTAATTAAAAAATAAATCAATAATATAATTTTTTTTTTCTTCTTATATTTTTATGATTATTATAAAAATATAATAATATGAACATTAAAAATCAATTTTCAATTTAATTGGTTGAAATATCAATATAAGATTATTTTTTTAGGAAACTTTACATTGTAGTTTAAAATTTAGTAGAATCACTTAAGGTTGTCCATCATTATTATAACTTATTGTTGAGAAGAGGGAAAATCCCACAAAGATATTGCTACAATATTTTGACTTTTCCTTTTCCTAGATTAAAAGCCATAGTTAACTTCCCTTTATTGAAAAGTTCATCCTTAAACCTAAAATTTGATTGGGGAAGTTCATCTTCCCCTTGCACTAGATTAAGAGTCATAATCAACTTCCATTTATGGATACGTTCATCCTTAAACCTAAAAGTTTGGGGAAGTTCATCTTCCCCCTTCCTTTCAGTAATTCACCAACTACTCCTTAATGGTCTCTCCTAGATATTGTAAAAGAGTTTATATGTGTATTTTAAGTATCTTCAAGCAATATTTTATTTTTTTTTAATTTTTATTTAAATATTAATAAATTTTAAATTTATATTCTAATTTAATATCTTTTAAGATTTATATTTGGAGAGAAAAAAGTAAAAATAATATTAAGTTTTAAATGTGAAATTGGTTTTTGAGTAAATTTAAAACTGCTTCTAGTTGTCTAAAAATTCATCTTAACAATCCAATACTTAAAAGTATTTTATAAGAGTAGGGGAGAAGTCTACTCCTTATGCACCACCAACAAATCATTTTCATAATAATGTATAACTAAAATTTCAAAATTATAAAAAAAATGAAAGTTTGGAAAGATTGAAATTTAGAGAATTCATTGGACATTATTATCATTAGATCCTCACCACAACATTTTTAATAGTTTTCATATTTTTCAATAATTTTTAAAATTAAAATTATAAATGAGAATATTTAATGATTAATTATACTAATTGTTTATATGATATTATTGCATTTTCAAAATATCATAATTTAGCTAAATAATAAATAAATTAAAAAAAAAAAATAATATAAGTACATAACTTTTAATTTATTGTATTTTAAGTTAGTTAAATTAATTAACTATTCGCAAAACATTTTAAAGATTTTATATCATATGTAAAAACTAAATTTTAAACAATAATAATATAATTACATAACTTTTAATTTATTGTATTTTAAGTTAATTAAATTAGTTAACTATTCACCCAAAACATTTTAAATTTTTTATATTATATGTCATAAACTAATAGAGAGAAATTATTGAGTTGTCTTCAATCCTAATATCCTAAAGAGGAGAGAAGATCTCACGACAAATTTGTTAAATATATTTATAATAGTATAAATTATTAATAATAATTTTGAAAAAAAAATCCATTAAATTAACAAATATTTATATAAAATATGTAAATATTAAAATTTTATAAATTTATAATTAATTTAATATATATTCCTATTTGATTCAAGATCCAAAGCAACATATTACATATTTTATATGGAAAACATTATTAGTTGAAAAATATTAATATTATAATAATTCTAAAAAAAAAAGTCATTAATTTAGTCATCACTATTTCATTATATTTTTTTGATTTAATAATACTTTTTCATTTTACATACCATGTAATATTATAATGCTTTCTAACTTTTCTAAATGAAATAGAGTAAATTCCTCCACATACCAATAAATTTTAATGTCTAATTCCTTTAAAATATAGAGATGCATTTAAATTAGATAGTCTCGTTTCCCATGTCCCCGAGGTGTAGGACATTCGGTGACGGAGTGTACTGTTAAGGCACTCCCTGATGTTAAAGTCACTGGTTCAAAAGCTGTGGGGAAAAAAAATCCAACCATGTTAAGGGTTGGTGTGGCTCAGGCCGGGTCCAATCCCCTGGTGATTTTGATGGCTTAGATGCCCCTGAGTCACAGTTTCTTAGCCACAGGTTAGTCCCACATGTCACAGAAAAACTAACAAAAAAAAAAAAAAAAC
>CBVK0101698810.1:0-18296 GCA_900067695.1 Picea abies | reverse complement strand
GTATAATTACAACTAATGGCGTAAAGCCGACATAAATAAAATAACATTACTAATATAATATGGCCCAATTAAGGGGTAATGAGCCAATATTAGGGCTTAACAACAATTCTTAAGCTCTTCGTGGGCTTCTACGTTTAACCAGAAGAGGGATTATTTTAAGGATGGAAATTTATATTAAAATGTAGAAACTTGGGCTAATCTAACTAGTCCTTAATATGCAAAATGTAAAATACTTGACGATAGTTTTGTTAAAATATTCAAATTTCTAAGGATTTTATATAGTGTTTCCAGGCATCTATAAAGTCAAATGCTTGAAACCTATAATCGAATGTAACCACAAAGAGTGTGTTGTCACAACCTAACACACATCAAACAATTGGCGACAACTTGATTTAAGCAAGAATCCCAACAAATGCTTATATATTAGATATTATGCCCTTTCAAGTCTGAAAGGTTTAATCCTAAATGGTAGGGTATGTAAAACACTAGATACAATTAAGTGCTTATACATTATGATATTATATTCTTTCATAAGTCATTTTTTTTTATTCTTAATTGTAAGAGAAGTAATACACTAAATACACTTAGCTTAAGCATTTTAATCAACAAACCACCCTTAACCCACCCTTAAACCAATTAAACCTGCATCCATATCATATAAGTAAAAATCATATAAACACAACCACCTAAACAATATCATTTTATCTCAATCTTAAATAATTATAATTTTCTAATTATAAATAACTAAAATTGATATTTTTGCAAAATAATTAAGCATTTTATTTATGGTGTAGCCAATGTAATATAATATGTGCTATTAATTTTAGAATATGATAAGACACTCTTATGTCATACCTTGTGCTATTAACTTTAGAGTTTTATAAGACATTCTTCCATCATATCTTGTAATGGATTTTTAAAATGTCCCAATGGAGATAATGTAATTTTTTTATATTAACATTAATTTAATTCAATTATTAAAAAAAATTAATTATTTTTTTTAAGTTGATTTTATCCCTTACCAAAACATTCTTGACCTAATCCGAGGGTTTATAATTACCTTACTTTCCTTAAATTACATTAAGGTGTACCACCTTAATCCATATTTCATTTAACCATGAAAAAATATTTTATATTAACATTAATTCAATTCAATTATTAAAAAAATTTAATTAATTTTTTTTAAGTTGATTTTGTCCCTTACCAAAACATTCTTCACCTAATCAGAGGGTTTAAAATTACCTTACTTTCCTTAAATTACATTAAGGTGTACCACCTTCATCCATATTTCATATTTCATTGAACCATGAAAAAATATTTTAATCCATATTTCATTGAACCATGAACAAATTTTATCCATATTTCATTGAACCATGAAAAAATATTTTAATCCATATTTCATTGAACCATGAAAAAATATTTTAATGTTGATACATATTTCATTAACATGAAAAGACATTTTAACCTTCATCGTAAATAATGCATATTTTGAATTTTCATTCTAAACCCTTAGAAAATAGTTTTCGTTCCATGTTAATTCTTGCCAAAATGGATAATTTATTTTGTCTAGTTTAAGCATTATAAGTCGATGACTACAATTTTAGGCATGAGATTAGCAAAGATCAAGTTGCGCTCGAGGCGTTCCATATCAAGTTCCCAACAGTGAAAACAATCCTTGAAATCTTACACTGCAACTGGCAATTGCATTGAGATAAGGAGAAACTATTAATTTATTGATTTATGACACTACAGACACTCGGATTAGATGGAAATGCTGTTGGGAACGCCACGGCCAGTGAGGCCGCCGGTCTTGGATAGATCAGTGTTGTTCGGATACAGCAACGTGTAAGGAACTTGCGCAGGCCCATGCCTGTTCTTCAGATTGGGATTATTGTTTCTGGCTGTAACATTCTTCTCCACCTCCACTAACCTCGATGAAAAGCGATTGAACGCTTCGTTTATTCCACTGTCATCAGCCCACTCTGGCGTGGATCCATGTATTTGCCCCAAATATACTTCGTTCTTGGCATGATTTGACAAGATCTCCAAAATAGCCATGATTAGGGTGGCCTGGCTCGGAGTAGACACAGTTTTGAGGAAACATGCATCTATGTCTCTCAGCATTTCAGAGTATTCTTCCGAACCTTTTTCTGGAACAAAGCGTCTGCTCATGGTGGGATGATTCGGCATGTATCCTCCATACGAATACTGCCCAAAGTTGACAGCTGCATGGTGAGCCGATGCAAGCCAGATAATAGTGGTAACTGCTTCAACAACTTCCTCCCTTGTCTCCATTTTGTACCATCTGCTCAGATCGTCCCTGAGATCTCCATGCCCAACGTTTACGATCTCATTCCACCAAGTTTGCAACTCTTGGTCTCTTTTGATCGAGGCATCGTCCTCGTAATACAGAGACAAGAAGCTTGAAACCCATTCGTTCAAAGCAAACCATATTTCAAGACCGTCTACGGCATACGGATAATCCTCCATCACAAGCCTCAGGCCGTGAGGTGCTGTTGAATCTGGGAAAGCCATTCCCCTGCGCAAAATTGTATCAATATTTAAAGAGCGGATCATGCTATTATACGAAGAACTCATAAAACTAGGGTTTTAGGCGTTAAAGTCTGACCTTTTAATAAGATCCGCGGGCAGTCCTTGCTCGTTAAATCTCCACTCTTTGTAGATCTGAGATGACATCTCGATGGAATATTTGCCCGGAGTAAAGACTCGTTCAATAATACCTCCCGCATTTATTAAGTTGTGACGGCCAGCTCCATTGATGTCCATTGTATTGAGATAATGAGGTATCAATAATTTGTAAAGGGGGTGCATTCTACTCAGTTGTCTATGAGTAGCTATAATGAAAGGCTCCATAACTGCATGAGTTCTCAGCCTGCGATCGATAGACAAGGAAAAGTTCAATAAAATATTTCCATACAATAAGATATCAGATGAATTAGGGTTTACACAAGCAATATAATTCACTAGGGTATACCAATGACTTATCAATATATGGTAACCCGAATCGTTGACACGGGCATGAGCTCTTGCCAGTCGCCATAGCGCTCCTTGTTCTGTTCCATCCTCGCCAGAAGTGTAGACGTTTCTAACAGCTTTGTGATCAGCAGTGGGAGGCAAACACAACTCGACGGCGACGGGCTTCAACTCTCCGTCGTCTGTGAGGAAGAAAACTGTGCGAGTGGCATATGTTTTAATCTCGTCCGATAGCTTATTAATGCGTTCGGCATACAGCATGTATGCATCGTAGTAGTCCAAAATAAAGAGCCTCTTTGAAGAAACAGCCTGCATTGATTTATCGATTTCAAATACATATTCGATAACAAATTTTGAAGAACAGAGTAAAGAATAAGAAAAAACCCACGAAACCTGCTCCACAGAGAGGCCATCAAGGAACTTTTCAATCTGTCGGTTAGTGATTGAACTCTGCTGCGGGCCGTAGATATTTGGGTCCAACCTGCTGGATGGAGGAAATTTCTGTCACACGTAATAAAATCTAATTATTGGCTGGCTTAAGGAAAAGACCTGAAAGATCAGGTTATAGATTTGTTTATAGTAATAATAATAATTTAATTTCTATGATTGCATAAATGGGTTAATGAGTGAATAGAGATTTGTTGACTTACTTGTAAACACTGAATCATCATCGGATTCATGCCAGCGAGCGCCTGGCGTGCAAACTCTAGGTCGTTCTTCCACGCGTGCTCATTAGCTATGGCAAACAATATTCATTTCAGCCATGGAATTGTTCCAGAATACTGAAGAGTTGCATTCAGTGTAAAACATAAATACAATCTCACCTTCCAAGACTTGGGGGCGCACAAACCGTATCAGCGGATTATCTTCGGCAGCTTCCAGTATTCCTTGCACAATCTGAAGAGGACTCTTGTGCTGACTAAGTCCCTTATATGGACTCTGAAATCCCCGAACGTATAGGTGTTCAATTTGTTCGAACGTTTCAAATGCAGTTTCAGTTAGGTCAACGATCTTAGATGCAATCAGATTTGCAAAAGCCGTGATGGTGTGGGCTACAAAATCCGAGGAATCCGTATGAGGAAACCTTTCGTCCGGGGGAATGAAATTGACGTTCGGAAAACCGACTCGGCTTTCAAATTTGGGATCTGCATGGCAAACTAATCGTTTTAGCTGTAGTTTTAACATCGAGATATTGTCGATATTTGGATGGACTACTAAACGAAAGATGATATATGGCATAATTGAATCTTTCAGAGTTGCAGAATGGAATATTTCCGACATTGATGAAAGCTTGAAAACATTGTGTTTATCAATCCAAACGCAACTTTGGAGACGAGGAGGGTTGAATGTTATACCTGTTTTAGTCAGTGGGCGGCCAGTTCTACATCTTCTTGGATATGGGAAATCCTTGGATCCACCCAACACTTCTCTCCGCAGCTCTGGATTGCTGTCAGGGTTCCCGATATCGTTGTAAACATCATAATCGTATATCCGATCGGACACTTTCCTCTCTCCCGTTCCATCTCCTCGTAGTTCCACCATATCTCGGTTCCTCAGATTCTTCAGACCCATTGGCGTTGACTCTGGTAGATAGCTCTGATCACGGGACTCATTCAAGATTAGTTATGTTCCCTCGGCTTATACGAGAAAGGAATTAAATCTCTTAAGCTATAAAACGGTTAATTAGGTCAGTACTGCAAAGCAAAATCCATTATACCTTATTAGAGAAGAAAATACGATCACTTTTGCTGGTATGATAGGGAAATATCCACGAGTTGCACTGAAAGCGCAGTTTACCTTGACCAGGAATATCAAGAGTTAGGGATTTCAGAAAGAACTCTCGTGAATGCATATTCTTTATCAGGAATGCTCCCGGAAATCCCAGACTAGAGTTCCACTCGAACGCGATTTCGCAGCGTGTATCGCCAGCAATGGGTCCATCGAAGTGCTTCCACTTTAAATAAGATGCTTCACCAGCCGTTTTTCCGACTCCAGATTCTGCCATAGATAACATCAGAAACTAAGGCAGCTAGTTACATATAAAACGTCATGGAATCTGTCTCGACAAAATCGTGGGAAGTAATTTAAATACATGAACTGATGATTTACCTGGATCAACCTGGTCACTGCTGACCAACTGAAAATACACTTTGTTGCCCATCAACTCAGACACATCATCAGCCAGAGTTGCAGCGTAATTCGTAACGTTGAAAAGAGATACCTTTTGCAATATCACTTCGCCATGAATAGTTTCCTCGACGCCCTCTTCAGGAGAGCTGTCTTTTGCAAATAAATTTCTTATGTTGAAGGCAAAGCTTCTGCACTGGGATCTCCTCTGCTTCACCAAATGTTTCAAATCGTCTGAGGATTGCGCGTGATTCCTCCAAGAAAGGTTACTGGGGAAAGCATGTAAAGGGCCAAAGCGAAGTTGGTTTAGTAGCCTGTCTCTCCCGGAAGAGCTGAGAGTCGACATCGGAATGTTAAATCCAACCTTTGCATCCATTCTTTTTTCTGGTATTATCACACTCGACACTTCGATTCTTCAATACCGAAGTTTACCAGGATTTGTGGATGTTGTGGGTTCTTCCAACCGGCGTTGCTGCCTATTTATAAATCCTCCGCAGGCCGTGGCAGAGTTCAACAACTCATTTTAAAATGATTATCACGTTTTTCTTTTCTATATCAACTTGGATTGGCCTTGCTTGTCGATGAGGAATGTCTATAAGATATTCGTCTGTACATCGAGAGTATCTTGTAAGGAAGATTACAACCATAATCGACGCAAGCTTCGAATTGAAATTGCCATCGATTTTTGTAGAATGTTTTATCACGTAGTCTTGGAATGTTCCGGAATGTTCCCCTCTGGGTAAAAAGTCTTGGAATGTTCTGATTACCACATTCCATTATTGATGGAGGACAAAAAAAATCATATTTAAAATTGCTACCAGATTTAACGGTCAGATGTGTAGGCGTATATTATGGAAATTTGAAGAGTAGATAAGGATCCACTCCAATCCATATGATACGGAGATTTGACGAGTAGATGATAACCCACGCCAATTCAATTTCATATACATTGGACTTTATTAGTTGACATGTGATACATGCGTTTTTCATAATTTAAGATATGTTTGACATAGCACCACGTCGTGAATTGTTTTTTTATATGATTGACAGCGATTTGTGTCATTGGTGATTCAAATTTGAAATTTGAAGAATTAATTATAATTATAATTTCAAAGCTATACATCCATCCCATCCCATGCAACAACAAAATTTCTTGTAAGTTATAAGCTTCATAAAAATAATATTGAATGCGATAGTTGTATTGTAAATTAAATAAATATTAATTATGTTGAAAGGCTTACACCTATTGATAATGGGCATAATTAATTATCTTTTAACCTTATTTAATCTTAAACCCTAATTTGATGGCTATGGATTGAAGATGTTGGCATATTTTTAGTCTTTCTCCAAAATCAATGGGTCAGATTTATTGTTCATAACTTTCTTGCATTTATCAAGGCATTCGTTAACATGTTTACTTTTTAACATTTACCTAATCACATTAAAAAATTACTGTAAGGATATGTAATTGCCACGTTTAAATAATTAAGTAGGATTAAACTGTGGCATCAAAATAAATGCCCATGTTATGTTTCTGAACCAGTCGTCTGATGCCCACACATTCCATTTATCCACCTAATGCAGCCAAACGTTTCATATTACCACAAACAGATTACCACAGACATTTTATATTGAGGGCACACGTTCTCAACCGTGAGTTAGTTGTTGTGCTAGTTATAAAAAATAATATTGTTAATTAAAAGAGTTGCATCCAAAAGAATTTGAGGTCTTTCCATGATATATCGGAAGTCAAGATGGATCTAGGTTGATTCTTTATGTCCCTCATACTCAATCCACCATTCACATATCAACTCTATATTAAGCATTGAATGAATTACACATCTCCCTCATTCTTCTAAGTAGAAAGAACCTATCAACAATTTACTCTCTCTTGTTCTCTCTTTATATATAAAGTTTGATATAGAATTATTTTATTTATGGCATACATTGAAATATATATACATAGAGAGTGTGTGTTTTTTCTTCTTATTTTTTTAAATGCTACATGTGCATCTCCCTCCTTCTCCAAAGTAGAAAATACCTATCAACTAAATAAGATTCTTTTTAATTTCAATTACTCTCTTTCTCTATATATAGAGAGTTGATATAGAATTATTTTAATTAAGATGGCTATTGAAATATTTAATTGATAACAAACATTGAAATATTTATTTTGGTATTAATATATATTTTTTAAATGTGAAAATTCCAACAAAAAACAACTACAAGAATCTAGAAGAGATTCTACTTCCTTTATCACCCTTTATGAATATTAAAATATAACATAATTGCATCCAAGGTCAATCTTTTAGGGTAAGATATCTATGATTTGTAGTTTCATGAGCTCTTTATAAACAAAAACTAAACTAAATTCTTATCAAGACCACCTAGTGTAATATTGTTATTAAGGATACATGTTGTTCACTTTATCTCTCAAACCATGTCAAAACGTCTACTAGAGTGGATGTTATCCAATAATTCCCAATGCAAAAAAAGAATCATAACAAAAAATGCACTTTAATTAGTTGATTATATATAAATTTTTGCATCTTGGAATTATTTCTATGGCACAAATAACTCTGTACTATTTTCTTCATAGTCTTTTTAAGAATTTTTCCCAAGCATTAAAAACGTCCCTCAAATATTCAAGGATACAAAGGATACATCTTTGACTCTTGGGCTATGGGGTCATTCTCAGGGTTACTAGAAACATCAGTGTTACTAGAAACATCAAGAAGAAATTGAAAGAGTGTGATAGATAAAGATGCATTGAATCAAGAAAAGAAGGTTGATTAATGATGTAGGAACATCAATAGTTCTTTCAATATATCTAGTTTCATAACACTAAAGACACGTCAAGGAAATGTTAAAGGAAGTTTGTGAAGGCAAGTAGCTATAATAGGTAATTTGAGAAGGGATGACTATGTAACAAGCTGACATAATGTATATGGCGCTAATTTTATGTGGGAGGAGGTTCATAAAAAGTAGTCTTGACATGTATGCATGTCCCACTAGAACATGAGTACATGGGCATGTGAGGCACCAATGTTCAACTAGGAATGAATAGTAAGAATGCATGAGGATAGTGTTTTGAGATGGTAAGAAGCAATGTCATGAGGTAAATCAAGATGACAAGTTGTTCGAGGAAAAAACATGGTTGTAAGGTAATAGAAGTTAGAGATAATAGATGAAACAATATGACATGTGCATGGAAAGGGTTATGAAAATATTGAAAGACAAAGGGAAATGTGACATAAGTAGTGGGAAGAGGAAATGTGGAAAAAAAAATTGGAGGGTGAGATTTCTAATGGTGCCAACTAAGAGGGGAAGTAAATACTCACTCACCATCGGATGGAAAAGGATCGATGATCCAAGTTAGTAAAGGAGCAATCATTGTTTAACTAGACATAGGGAATGTGATGGTTCAAAGGAAGTGTAAAATGGTCAGAGAAGATGAAAAAACAAGTAAGAGTTAGAAGGCATGAGCCAAGAAAACATGTAGCTCACGGAAATTGAAGAGATTGAGTGAAGGAGACCATAAATAAGAGAACAAGAGAAGAGAAAAGGAGCACATATTGATTGAGAGAGAAGATGGAATGTCATAGAGCCCCAAAGCACTACCATGTCCTTCATCCTAGCTACATAGAATAGAGTAAATATATAGACAAAGATAGTGTAAGAGAATAATATGGTCAACTAAGACACATGGTGAGAAATCGGAAGAGATGTAATATTTCTATTGACTGTTGATCAGAAAAAATCATGTGTTGCCTAATGTTCTGTATATTTGTTGTTGAATTTTTATTGGTTAAAATTTGCATGTATGTTATTATGTAAAATTTTGATAACATATGGGGTCAGTCCTCACAATATATGGTATCATATATGGTAAATCATGTAGAAGAAGTGAAGAACATGAGAGGAATTGGTGAAGAGAGAATATTTTAAGGGACTAATAGATACATAAGATGATAGACATTGAAACTATATACAGAGGATCTATAATATTCATTTTCTATTAAGACCCTATTAAACCTTTAAGAAAAATCATATAGAACTTGGAACATCCAAAATTTGAAAATTTCACAAAAACAATAATGTCCGGACAATTTTATAAAAAAAAGTCTAGAAGTCATCCTAGCCCTACCCAAAAGATTGTAGGTGACCTTGCAAAAATTTGATCATGTTGGTATGCCATTAATACTCTTCTAGTGGATCCAAGTGGTGCCCTCTCTTCCACTATAATGAATAAAAAAATTAGCAACCTAAAAGAAAAAATAAAGAAACTTGTTGACTCGCATATTACATTCCAAAATAGCCTCACAACTTAAATGGAATTCTTTAAAGCTTCCATTAATCATCAATTCCATATTTGGAATGATGAGATAGGGTTGATTGATAGTGGGGAATCTTCAATGAGAATAGTTCACATCATTGGACGATCCTTTCATGACACTCAACATCATATGATGCGCATATTTCCTAATGCAGTTCTGAATAAGTTTGATGGATCTGATACAATGTGATGGGTGATATGTAGATTATGTTGCAATGGTGAGTAAAATTCTTGATTTAGCTAGGCTATGGGATAAGCATTAGATAATTGTTAGTTTTAGTACTAACTCAAGAGTATTATGACATCAAAGAGACAATAAAAAAATCATAAGTTCAATTAGATAAAGAGTGAACCACAAAAAACACCATTGAAAACACAAAGTAATGGAGGGAAACAACAATACTCATATTATCATTCAATAGAAAGGAAAAAGCATGTAGTGTCACCTAGATAAAAGTGAGTGGAAGCAAGTGAGCTCCAAAACTCTCCTTGGGATGGGTCATTTTCCTCCTTGAATGCTCTCTCTAAATATAATGGATGAAGAAACCTTGGTTTTTTGGTGGAAGAACCCTAAGAAATCATGAGGTAAATGGATGGTAGAGATAAAAGAGAGAGACACATTATCTTCAAGTTCATTTGTCCATCATAACCTTGCAATTATTATTCCTCTTAAAATGGAACCCCGTGGCTTATTTTATAGGTAAAATTGAAGCTCCAATGGTGAAGTAGCTTCAATGTGAATGTTCTTCATCCACTAGTGGGATTTGATTTTTTTTATTAGACCCCTTGGGAGGCCAAATGACCAACCATTAATTATATGGGAGCTTGAACCATCCTTGTACACTTACCTAGATCTACTAAACCATATCCTTCACTATCAATGGGTTGTGGAAGTAGTTTTGTTATGCATTCAGTAGGGTTGCATGGGTATCGAAGGATTTCCCCATGCGAATATTCATGATTTTTAATGGAAGACCAGTTGTGTGATCAAAGAAGTAGATAATTGAAGGCTTGAATTTTATTTCTAGAGTACCAAATATCCATGAAGTAGCATATATTTTGTATTATGTTTTTTATCATGAAATGGTGATGACTTCAAGAATGGTTTCTTGAATGTTGCATGTGAGTGAAATTGAGGTGATAATAGTTTCCTCTTGATATGTGAGGTTAGAAGCACCATGTATAGTTGAAATACATCATTGTTTATTTCCCAAATGATTGTGTAGTTAAAAAAAATAGAGAGAGAGAGAGAGAGAGAGAGAGAGAGAGAGAGAGAGAGAGAGAGAGAGAGAGAGGATTACACATAGAGAAATGGTAAAGGACACTTGTAATACAAACATATATATGGTGAAAAATTATCTGATTTTAAAATGAGGTGGGAAATATCATGTTCATTAAAATATTAAAGTAAAATACAAAAAAATAAATGGGCACTTGGGACCATATTTGAACACCATGATCCACTTGTGTGGAGATAGTTTCAATTAATATGAAAGGGTGTTGTTAATCAAATATATTTTATGGAAACAACGACACCTGTGGGGGTAGATAATAACAATAAAAGATGTCCCATGGAGCTAGGTACCTTGGAGGATGTAGGGAGACACTTAATAAAGGGTGGCTCTTGCTTGAAGGTACAATAATGGAGAAATTGAGAAATGTTTGTTCATATGTCTCTTGCTAAATATAGAACACTACAACCACCATAGGCCCTCTCATTTTCCCAATGCTACGCTCATGTATACTAATGTGATCACGGAGATTTAATTATCCTCCTCAACATGTGTATGGGTCCATCACCAACCTCCATGAATTATACTCTGCAACCTAAGCATCCCCAAGCCAAGTGTCTAACCTCCAAGATGTGTATCACATGGGCCTAAGCTCCAAAGGCCAAGCGCCATCCCCCAAATGCACAACACTCCTCATCCTAAGTAGGTACCTCTCCTAATAGAGTAATTGACTCCCCTAGTATGTGCACCCCATGTGTTAGTAAACATGCTAATTAGGGAAATAACCTACTAGTTAAGGGTACCATCCTAACACTCTAAACAAGGTCAAGCATCCACCCAAATCAAGCCATCCATATGTCCATGAAGCAATTCCAAGGGGATAGAAGACTAGAGTGTAAAATTCCACTATATTTTCCTCAATTATATGAAAACATTAAAAATGTGTGTGTGTGTGTGTGTAACATTTCCTTTCCCTTTTGAAATTATTTTTCCTTAAAGAAAGGGTAAAGAAAGATTTTATTTGCGAATTTTTTATCTCCCAATATGCATATTCCTCTGGATGGTTCTGATATTTAATGAGGTACACTTTAATGGTTATAGAATGAATTTTATTCTCCTTGGTGGCACTATTTGATATAATTAATGATTTTGTTCCATCTAACTAGTAGTATACAAATACTTTGTGGGATCTGACATGATATCACTTCCAAACTAGGGAAGAATGTTGCGACTAAGAAAAAATTCCTTTATATGAGAAACAAATAGTACCACAACTTCATGATTTATTTCAAGGTATCCTCATATCTCAAGCACTTTGGTATCTACTAAATCAAATGCATGGGGTATATCCTCAACAAATATGTGTACTTGATCCATGGTACCTAAATTTCCATAAATATCCTTTAATATTATTGAGTTGTCCCTTCTAATTATACTTGAAGCTTATGATTCTCCCACTAGTAACATTTGATTTATTATTAATGGTATATCCGAACCAAGTTGTTGAGATGAAATATGTCCTTTATGTACTTGATCTGAACCTTGAGTATGATTTAATATATCTTGAGAGTCAATAATTACTTTCTTTAACTTTAAGTATCCCATCCCTTGCTAGGGAAATTCACTCATCTAGTTCTCCCTTGGTTGGAACCATGGCTATAAATTCAAAGAATTACATGTTGTGAATCCTCCATATAGTATTTGGATGCAAGATATGGTCTCATCACGAATTTTCTCCACAATATCTCTCCTACGATCCATTATGCCACAACCCTTTGTGAGTAGGAACAAGCAATTGAAACACATTTTTTCTAGGTCATCTATGCCACTTATTTTTATCAATAACATTGGTTCGATATTCTACTATTTATTCTTCTCTAACTCTTTTCTTAAAGATATTGACACACCTATGCATTTTATTTGTCTATTTCTCCTTTGTTTGCATTTGTTGAGGATACATTCTTGATTCTTTTCCATGTCTTTTTGTTCTTCTTCTTTCTTAGATTTTTGAAATTCAAGGTCTTTTTCATGAGAAAAGATATTTCCTAATTTTTTGCTTCATATTTGCTTCAACTACTATCTTTGATAGTCCAACTATGCACATTTCTTATTTCTTGTAATTTCCTTGGCCTTATCTCTCTGCCTTTGACAGTAGAGAATATGACAACCATTAAAAATGCCTTGATCTAAATGTGAGAATGATGAATAAGGAATATCATTAAATCCCCTCTTGTAGTGTGATTCCCCATTATCTAATCCATGTTTCCTTGTACTATCATCAATGCTATTCTTTGGAATTTCATCGACATCCTTATCCTTTATTTCCCACTAAAACTCACCATTTTCATACATGGTTTTTCCATTGGTTCTACAATCTAGGTTGGATTTGAAATCTAAGTCAGAAATTTTATCCTTTGCTTTAGTCTATTCATTTTTAACTTCTTTGTTGGGATTTCAATCATCTTGATTTTTCATGATCTCCCTACAATTATATTTTTCATGAGAAATTTCCAACTCAACATGCTCCTTATCTTTTTTATATTCATATTTTCAATTGTTTTATTTATTGACTCATGGATACAATGAATGATTTTATTCTTTAGTTCATCAATAGTGTTGGTTATAGCTATGGAATATGTATCCTTGGTATATCTAAAAAATGGTGGTGATATCGTTGACTATCAAAGCATACAATGGTTTGGATCTTGAATGTTTTACAAGGTTGGGTCAAAAAATAAATATATAAATTTACCTGTGTCTATTAAAAAATTATTAGGTCTTGATAAATTTTTACGAGCCTGTATTTAATACTAATAGAGTGTAAAAGCCCACAATATTTTACAAAAGAATTTTATAACCTATAATCTGAAAATTAAAGTAAATACGCCCTATCACATTCTCCTCTTAGAAACAAGCCTCTCCCCCATTGACTGCATGGCTATGACTAGATACCTAATGTATAAGAAAAATTTAAACAACATGGAAGACAAGAGGCTTCCTAAAATTGCTTCAAAATCGAGTCATAACCACCATCAACTCAAACAAGGATGGCATAAAGATGCCCGATTTTGGATAAACTATTGGGAAATAATGGAAGACACCATTTTGCAGAATAAAGATACTATTAAAAAAACGTCAAATCAAAATTTAAGGAGAAAATGTGGTGTGATAAAGAGTTAGAGGAAAAAAGAAAATCAAGGTATTATAAGGATGTAATCAACCCTAATCTAGAAGATCAAAATTATCTGTTTGTTTTGCCAAGTGTAAAGAAAAAATTAAGCATTGCTAAGATAAGAACAAATTCTCATGAGCTCCATAGTGAAATTGGGCATTGGTCAATTCCTAAAACACCAAGAAGGTTGAAGATTAAAATCACTTTCTCTTAGATTGTCTAGCCTATGCCCATATTATATCTCATTTTCAAAATATGTGTCACACTACCAACCTTCCTAACCTCTTAACTCAAAAAAAGTATGGTGACCTTGGAAAGCTTCTCTTAATGCTTTTCGAGCATAGAAATAAAATTCTAAAGAATCACAAGTAATCACTTACCCTCTTAAGGTCTGATAGAGCAATTGGGTCTTAGTGGACGTTAATCATCATCATCATCATCATCATCATCATATATAACAAATACCTAACACTCCTATCAAGGAGAAAATACTTGTGGATTAACTCTAAAACCTAACAATATTTGAAAGTGTAAGAACAAACCTCACTAGGTAGTTTTGACAATTTCCCTTACATAAATGAGGGAATGTGAATTTAATTTTCAAGAATTGACAAGACAATTTTAGCAAGAAAAAAGTGAAATGTGACCAGTGATTAAGTACAACATGTACATGCTAAGAATAGAAGAACAATCTCAACTAAATAGTTTTTAAATTCTTCCTTATATAAATTTGAGCAAAAATAAATTTCAATTTCAATAAGACAAGATGAAAAGTTCAGTAATGAAGAACTGAAATGTAGATAATCATTAAGTACAACATGGAAATATGGTGACAACTCAAGAACAATCCCAACTCATAAGTTTTAACGATATTAATTAAATAATTTGCATGAAAGGGAATTTCAATTTCAACAATTGAAAAAATGACAATTTCAGCAAAATATATTTGAAATGTGACCAGCGAACATGCTGGGAATGTAAAGTAACTTAGAAACCACAACACACTTGTATACATACACCATTAATTGGTCAAGTCTAAGTAAGGAATTACACATTCTATAATGACGTGGATCCTAATTACATCCACCCATTCAAGGATTAATATCTTTTTGATGTTTCCCTAATAGATATCTATATCATGCTTCTTGAAAAAACCCTTTATATGGAAGAACAATGGATTTTATAGGTCCTATCCTTAAATCACCATCTTGACCATTGAAAATTGGTCATATTTGAGTTCGTCCTTGTTGAAATTGTCATGATGACAATACTTGAAGTTTTAATTAAAGAATTCTGACATTTCAGTAAAGAAGAATGTCAAAAATGCTAAGCCTGCATGACGAAAACTTATAATGTATATATGGAATATTGAATCTAAATTGTAATTAGTGATTGGTCAAATTTGAATTCTTAACTGGTGAACATGTTGCAGAAACAACGATTGAAATTTTAATGTACTTGTGATGATAGTTGAAATTTTAATATACTTACAACAAAAATTAAAATTAATAACATGACAATTGATAGTTCTTAATGTACTCTAATATTATAACTTCATAGTGATTTCTCAATTTCATGTTATTCATCATTTTTTTAATAATTTATTTCATAATTTTGGTTTAAAGATTAAATTATCTTATTTCCTTGCTAACGTTTTTTTTTTTTTTCTCATTTAATATTATAAAAATTGAAAAATGATATTGTTGGAATATTGAAGGGTGAATTAGTATTACATGATAATTTTTACCACTACTTATCTTTTAATCTAAATTTTCTATTTACCAATAGTCAATAATGAACACTTAAATCATATAATACACAATGCACAAGATTTATTGTGGAAATCCAATTGGGAGAAAACCACAAAACTTTATTTATAAAATATGTAACCACCAACTTACAACAGACACCAATCTGCAATAATCTTTGCAAGCACCAAATTGTAGGGGGCACCAATTCCCTTGTTGAGCACCAACTCAACTAATGGGGACCAACCCATAGAATTATTGTTCACAGGCACCAACCTGTAGGAAACATCAATCCCCTTCCTTGCTCCACATTACCACCCATAAAATATTTTTAATTAGTATTTTACGTCATAATACCTCTCCAACATGCTTCATCCTCTGTTTCATCTTCATCACCACGCTATCGTACAGACCTCATAATCTATGTTCTTCTCACATTTCTCACTCCACACTTCCACCCTAAAAAAACAGATTCAGGCACTTTATTTATACCATTCGTGTACTTATGGATTTATCCACAAAAATAAATCCATGGGGTTGTCTCCAATTTCCTCTAAATCAGGCTTCAAAGATTCTCCACAAAACTAGTTTCTAATTTTCTTCCATTGTACACGACCAATTCTTTGTATTGAGTATGAACCACGATGCTCAGTAGTCACTTGATCTCATCCTTCGATTGTTCATAGCCAAACAAAACATATTGTACATCCTTGATGCAAATTAATTGTTTGATCATTTCTTTAATCAATTTTCTTCGTTGGTTTGTGATCGCTTTTATCGGGACCTCCGAGATGCCAAAACCCTCAATGCCATCTTCATGCACAATAGTCGTTCGATCATCTCTTGATTAGATCGTGACCATTAGATATATCATCCATAACATCTAAACTACCATGCTATCAAACCCTTTGGACCTCATCACTCAGCCACTATTAGATCTAGATCTAATTTGATCTCATATGTCGATCTAACCTCTTTCATATTGGGACAACAGGGAGTACAAAAAACTTCCTTGAATCATAAAAACTGCCATATCTATCCCTCATTAATTTGTGATCGTCGATTTGTTCAATGGATTGGACTCTGACTGATCCAATGGTCCTTAGATTCCTTCATCAATGGTCCAATTCCATGTTGTCACTCCAAGGTACCTGATGGTTAACACTTGTCTCTTCATTTATTCCTTAGGCTTTCTGGTGGGACACACATAAATCTAAGGTTGTCATCGCATCTTGTTTCCACATTGACCGATGGTCCAAATTGCTCCTTGGAGATCCTTCTTCAGAGTACTTCCACTTCATTCAACCAATCTACTCTGACTAGAGCCTCTCATATGGATGGTCCAAATATTCTATCTATAACTATGATAGATCAATGGTTCCTATTGATTCAGATTTTTTGTGTAACCTTGCACTCAAACACTCCTATGGCTCGAACTGTGACATTGATATGTTGCATGATGTGTTGAATTGGCTGCCTGACATGGAAGATGATGTGGCCTCATCCTTTCTTCTTCCATGGCTCTGACATGGCAGTTGACATCATACTGACATCATACACTTTTCTGACTTGGCACTCTGACACATGGCCACCGATGGACGGAGGTTGTTCCAACACTCTGGTGCAACAACATCGAAGAATATTCCTTTTTCGATACCATCATTTTGGATCACAAACTACTCTCTCAACATTCCTCCTATTATAGTTATGGTTCCAATAGATCAATGGTTCATATTAATTCTCCATTTCCCCGCCAGATCAATGGATCATAATTAATTATAGTTTCCTTCATTGTCACACTTCTTGTCACCTTTGTACGTGGTCAAATATTCTTATGATGTGTGGTCCAATCATTGGGTTACACTTTCTTTCTTTCATGGAACTGTCCTGGTGTTCATGTGGAACTGTACAAAGTCTAAAATGTGGCATATGATGTGACATTCATTACCTGCAACTTATTTGTCTCGTGTGTCCTTCACGTGGCCCCTTCTACGGGTGTTGGGTGTCGTGACACTGGCGTGGACATCACATGGAATTTGGGTTGGATCACATTCATTTGAAGTCCTTTCCATCCAATCACTGGTTCATATTTATTTTTTATAGCTTTGATATATCAACGGTCCCTATTTATTCAGAGCTTCTTTCGTTGGAGTGTCTTAGGATGGCTTGAGATAAATACTCTGAAAACTCCAACTCTGAGATCCTTTCACCATCACATCGGATTCTGAATTCATAACTCCTTCTTGTCATGGATCTGATTAGATATAGGTCTAATATTTAATCTCAGTTGTCCATTATTAAAATACAAACATAAATTCTAGCACTAAAAGTTATCTCATTTTGCATGGTTCCATGGCTCTTCTATTTTCATTCAAGCTAAGAGATTTCACTTGTTCATTATGAACCCATTGAAGTCAATTTCCCTTATGCATGTGGGATATCAATTTTTTTCTTTTGCTTCATTATCTTCACATATGGATCGTTGATCTTGTTGAATGATCAACGAACAACAACTCACTCTTTCTCTGCTCAAATAACCTTCGTCATAATATAATCAATGCGAGCTAGAGCTTCCATTGATCATATGAAACCTGACAAATTTTAATCAACGCACAAAGATATATAGATGTGAAAGGACCTTCTCGACTTGCTCTGTCTGGATTGATTTTGATCCAGGTGGATATCGG
>CBVK0101698809.1:0-23448 GCA_900067695.1 Picea abies | reverse complement strand
GGGCCTAAATGAAGGTTTTTCGAGATCGAGGTTCTCATTGATAGATGAATGCATAATTGAGCCCCCAAAATGAATCTCCTCAATGATACCTTTCCAACGATCTATCACACGCCTAAAACGAAGATCGTATGCAAAAGTTACGACCTCGGGAAGTTGATGTACTAACTTACCCAAACAGGGCCCACATGAATTTTGGCGCTTCATCTCCTAGGATTATGTTTTTGCATGTCTAGGAATTTTGGCATTCCCGTCTATTGTAAAAAAGTCCTTCCGAGCCTCATTGTAATCATCTTCTTGCGAATGCGAGTAGCGGTCACATCTCTTCTCAAAGATAAGCTGCCACCATTCTAGCGAGTCTTTCACTCTGTATTTTTACAGTCTCTGTACATTTCTCTGATTAATAGAAATCGTGTATTACTGTATATTTGTGTTTATGGTTGCATCTCTGATACATTCCTGTTATATTATTGAATATCTACAATATCTCTGTGCATTTCTTTATTATATCTCCGCTCTCATTTCGTGCCGAAAATAATCCGGATCAGATTTGCAGCAGGTTCGATCCTTAGACCTGACGTCATGGTTTTCCTACCTGTGATATCACTGTCAATGATATCCTTTGACATCAATGAGAACACAATTTCCAACAAACTCCCCCTTTGTCATTGATGGCAACACCTAGTTCTTTTGGTACTCCTATGCTCCTTGTAGGTCTCTCTTTTTGCAAGCCTCCTCCTTTCTATGTCACCTAGTTCTTTTGGTACTCCTCTTATTCTTGTAGGTCTCTTTTTCTACAAACCTCCTCCTTTCTTTGTACTCTCCCCCTTTGACATCAATGGAAAAGAGATTCTTTTTTCTTTCCTTTTACTATATTTTACATTTTATGTTTTATAACCAACGATTTCCTTGTCTTTTGCACCTCCCCCTAACATGGTACTCATCATTTTTCTCTTCACAGTGAAACCATATGCACTACCCCCCTAATATTTTGGTTTTGCTAAGCTCCCAACATCTTTCAGCTAAAGATTTCACTGAGAAATTGGAATGACTCCCATCTTCTATCTGAGATACTCAAATGTATCTCTAGGTAGGGGTTTTGTAAATATGTCTATTATTTGTTCCTTGGTAGAAACATATTCCAACTAGAAAACCTTATTATTCACTTGTTCCCTCATAAAATGATATTTATTGGGATATATTTTGTCTTTGAGTGAATTATTGAATTCTTTGAAATACTTATAATGCTAGTTTTGTCGCATAATATAGAAATTGGTTGCTTGTATTCTACTTGGATGTCTTGAAATTTTTATTTCATCCAAAGAAGTTGTGTGCAACAAGATGTTGTTGCAATGTACTCTACTTTTGTTTTTGACAAGAAGATTGTTTCTTGCTAAGCCAGGACACTAAGTAATTTCCCAAGAAGAATTCTCCTCCACTTGTGCTCTTCCTTTCATCAACATTGCCTGCCGAATTTTCTTCAGTATATGTTGTTAGAGTAAAGTATTCTCCTTTTTGATATCATAGTCCAAAGTCCAAAGTACCCTTTAAATATATAAATATTCATTTGATAGTTTGTACATGTGTTTCATTGGGTGCAATTTCAAATCTTCCAATTATCCCTATTTCATGCATTATGTCTGGCCTTGAAGTTGTCACATAAAGGAGGTTGTCTATCATTAACCTGTACAATGATTTATCAATTTCCTTAGATTAGTCCTCCATGATGAGTTTACATCCAATGACCATGGGTGTGCTGACAGGTTTACAATCTTCCATCTCAAACTTCTTCAACATCTCTTTGATGTATTTGATATGAGAGTTGAATATTCCTTTACTAGTTTTAGTAATCCACAGTCCCAAAAAGAATGATAATTCTCCAAGCATGGACATCTCAAATTCCTTTTTAATTTATTCTACAAATCTTTGGCGCATTTCATCATCATTACTCCCAAAGATAATATCATCTACATACACTACTATGATCAACATTTATGCATGATTTATTTTGGTGTAGATATTTTTGTTTGTTGTTCCCCTTTTGAAACTTTTTTGTTGCAAGTACTTGTCAAGTCTTGAATACCATGCTCTGGGATCCTTTTTTAAGCCATATAATGTTTTCTTTAATTTGAAAACATAGTCTTCATTTTTTGACAATATAAACCCTTCAGGTTGTTCTATGTACACTTCTTCCTCCAGATCTCCATTCAGGAATGTTGACTTGACATCCATTTGATATACTTTGAAATTCTTAAATCTTTCAAATTCCAAAAACATCCTAATGGATTCTAACCTTGCAATTGGTGCAAATGTTTCTTCAAAATAAATACCTTCTACTTGACCATACCCTTTACAGACCAACCTTGCTTTACTTCTTACTACTTTTCCATCTTCATTCAACTTGTTCTTGAATACCTATGTAGTTCCAATTACATTTTATACCTGGGTCTTGGGACAAGCTCCCAAGTCTCATTTTTCTCAATCTGATTTAACTGTTCTTCCATAGAATTCACCCAATGTTGATTATTCTGAGCTTGTATAAATGATTCAGGTTATACTTGGGATAGTAGGGAGAGATTCATATGCTCAAAAATGTTTGCCAATTTTCTCCTTGTCTGATTTCTATCATTTTTGTCACTGAGAATCAAATTTTCTAGGTGATTCTTTTATACAAACCTTGATGGTTTTTGTGTATCTTGGTGTTATCCTTCTTATGTCCCGTCTTATTCATTTTATTTTTCTTCTTCCTCCCTTTCTTCTTCAATTTCTTGTTCTTATTTCTCCTGGTCTTCTTCATTTTCTTATTCTTGTTCTTCATGTTCATCTTCTTCTTTTTTAGTGTACTTGATTTCTTCATTTATTCTGACATTAATACTTTCAAGAATATTCTGCAACCTTTTATTGTAACACTCGTAATATTTTATTTTTTATGAGTATCCAAGAAATATTCCTTCATCTAATCTGGAGTCAAATTTTCCGAAGTCATCATCATCTCATTTAATATAACATTTTCTCCCAAAAATTATAACTGTTTATGTTGGTCACCCTTTCCATACTTCATAGGGTGTCTTGTCACTGTTGGTTCTAAAATATTTTCTATTTAGAATATAGAAAATTGTATAAACTTCTTCTCTCCAAAAAATTTCTAATAGACCTTCTTAATTTATCATCGTTCTAGAAATTTATTGTACATGCTTGTTTTTCCTTTCAATAACCCAATTTTGTTGAGGAGTTCTCCTTCCTGCAGATTTTCTTTTTATTCCATGTTCTTCACAGAATTTCAAAAACTCATTGGATGTGAATTCACCTCCATTGTCTGACCTTAAACATTTGATTCTCATCTATTTCTCATTCTCAACTAGAACTTTGAATGCCTTGAATTTGTCAAATGCTTCAGATTTATTTTTTAGGAAAGTAACCTAATTCATTCTTGTATTGTCATCAACGAGTAACATAAAGTACCTTTCTCCCTACAATATTTTAGTCCTTGATGGTACACAAAGATCTATATGTACAATTTCCAAAGCCTTGGAAGTTGCATATTCCTTTGTTTTGAATTTCACCCTTGACTATTTTCAATGCTGACACTGCCTACAAATAGTTCTTAAGGGTTTTATGATTTTTGGTATGTCTCTTACTGTTTGTTTCGTACTAATTTTTACCAGATAATCAAAGTTCATATGGTCCAGTATTTTATGCCAAAACCAATTTTCATATGTCTTTCCTATAAATAACTTTTCTCCATTTATTGTAGTAAGAACATATACATTATTTGGGGTTCTGATTCCTTTTGCTATCGGCTTGCTTGTGTCTACTTTTTTGATCTCACATTCTCAGGAATTAAACAGGATAGTGTGTCCTTGATCACACATATGTATTACACTAAGAAGATTATGTTTTAGGTATTCAACACACAAAACCTTTTATATTTGATATTTTCCATTGTCAAGACTGAGGGTGCCTTTTCCAACTATCTTCAATATATTATTGTCTCCAAAGGTAATGTTTCCCTTATTTTTCTTCAAGGTGATGAACTTTGTTCTATCTCTTTTCATATGACTAGAGCATCCACTATCAATAACCCACTTATCCTTATTTTTCTAAGCACAGAGAGTTTCTTGAAAAAACAAATAATTTTCTTTCTTTTGTTCCCAACTTCCTTTCATTATAGGTGAAACTTTCTTGAGATTACTTCTTCACTACTTTGCTATATTTTGAAAATTGTTGTAGTCATAACATATGATGTTGTAATTCATAAATGGAGAAAATTAATTGTAATTTATCCTTGACAAACCCTGAGTATATTGGTAGTTATTTATCATCTAATCTCTTCTTAAACTTGTTCTATAGTCTATTGCTTTATGACCAAATCCATTACAAGAAAAACAATAGCCATAGAAAGAGTTTTGATACCTAGTTGAGTGATTCCATCTTGATGGGATATTTTTCCATATTCATTCTTTGTGAATAAAATTTGTCTCTTGTGGATCATATTGTTCTTCCCTTTCATGGTCTTCAACTTTGATTGGATTTTAGAGAGTGTCAACATAGTTCTTGGTTCTTTCTTCTCTTGGTTGTTATGAAGATGTCAATGCTTCTTGATTGGAAGCTTCCTTCCTGTTACTGTAGCCAAGACCCATTATTTAATACGATGATCTTTGATGATTTAGGATTTCATCTAAAGTTGTAGAGCTTCTTGTTGATTTCTCCAACCTCTTTCTCAGGTGGACTATTTCAGATTCAAGAGTCTTGTAGATATCTTCTTTTAATTTTAGTTGAGCCTTTATAACTTCTTCAATCTTCTTTGTTTCTTATACTTGTACTTTTAAGGTAATTATTTTCTTCTCTGTTTTCTTATCATCATATTCATTCTCTTTGTATTTCTGTAGTTCCCAATTTTTCTTTCTATTCGTGTCCTTAAGTATGTAATTTCTTTCTAGGGAACTAATGAGTTTTGCTTCAAGATTTGCTTTTGCAAAATTTTTTTCTTCTATTGAATATGTATATTCATCTATTTGTGTTTCCAGACCCATAAAGAGAATTCCGTCTTCTTCACTGTCACCGTCATTTGATGAGCAATTATCTTCATTGGTATATAGATTGTCCCTTTGTTTGTAAGGCTTTTTCTTCTTTACAATATTCCTTTTGTTGGTTTTCTTGAAATTAAATTCTCCGTTTTCATTAGTATTTGCATCAGGACATTTATGGGAAAAGTTTCTTATTTTCCACAATTAAAAAAATTGAAAGGTATCTTACCTCTGTATTTGTTCTCCAGCTTCCTGAAAATTTTTACTTCTTCCTCATTCAATTCATTGTCTGAGCAATCATTTAGCTTTCACTATGTCTTCTTTGATTCCTTAAAGGATGCTTCCTTCCATGATGTTATTAGTTGGATAGCCTTTTCTATTCTCATTTCATATGAATTTAGGGTTCCATGCAACTCATCCACAGTTAGATTACCCAGATCCTTCATTTCTTCAATAACTGATATCTTGGGATTAAATCTTGAGGGAAGTGATATGGTCACCTTCTATATAATACTAGTTTCTTCAACATATTGTCCTAATCCTTTGATGGAGTTTACAACCTCATCCACATGAAGAAGATAGGTTACAATGTTCTCTTCTTCATTTATCTTGAGAGTTTCAAATTGTCTTTTATAGATTTGTAACTTTTCTCTCTTAATGTTATCATATCCTTCATAAATATTTTGTAGTTTGTCCCACATATCTTTAGTTGAATCCTAGTGCATGACTTTGGTGTATACTAATTTTGTTAATCCATACAGAATAGAATTTATGGCCCTGGAATTGTTGTTACTGAGACTAATTTCAGTGGTATCAGTTAGAGGAGTGGTTGGAGCTTTGTAACCTTTTACTACTAAATCCCACACATCATATCTGAATGACATAAAAAAGTCTTGCATTCTTATTTTCCATAAGACATATTCAGATCCATAAAATATTTGGGCTTTGTTTGTGGAAAACCATTCTTATACCTCCATTGTGATGATTCACCTTCCAACGGTTAGGTTGTTCCTGAAGGAACCCGCTCTGGAAAAAAATGTTAGAATACTGAGAGGGAGGTGATTTTGTATTACACGATAATTTTTATTAGCACTTACCTTTTAATATGAATTTATTATTTACCAGTATTCAATAATGAACATTTAAATAATACAATACCAAATACACAAATATCTATTGTGGAAACCCAATTAGGAGAAAACCACAAAACTTTATTTATAAAATTTATAAGAACCAATTTACAAGAGACAACAATCTGCAATAATTTTTGTAGGAACCAACCTTTAGGGAACACCAATCCCCTTGTTGAGCACCAACTCAGCCAATGGGAACCAACCCACATAATTATTTTTCACATGCACCAACCTGTAGGAGACACCAATCTCATTCCTTTCTCCACCCTACCACCCTAAAAAGATTTGTAAGTAGTATTTTACTTTAGAATGCCTCTCTGGCATGCTTCATCCTTTGTGGCAAGCTTCAAACCTCATGCTTCATTGTACGGACCTCAGAATATTTTTTATTCTCACATTTATCGCCCCACACTTCCACCCTCACAAAATAGATTCAGGCACTTTATTTAAAAAACTCATGTACTTATGGATTTTTCCACAAAACTAAATCCATGGGGTCAGCTCCAACTTCCTCTAAATCAAGATCCAAATATTCTCCATAAAATTGATTTCTAATTTTCTTCCATTGTATACAATCAGTTCTTTGGATAGAGTATGAACCATGATTCTAGTAGTCATCTGATCTTATTTTCATTTGATATCATCCATCAATTGTTCACAGCCCAAAAAAACATATTATACATCCTTGATGCACAACAACCATCCGATCATTTCTTCAATCAATTTCCTTCATTGGTATGTGATCGCTTTTATTCGTACCTATGGGATGTCGAAACACTCGACACCATCTCGATGCACAAAAGTCATTCGATCATCTCTTGATTGGATCGTGGCCATCATATCTATCATCCATAACATATAAACAACAAGCTATCATACCCTTTGGACCTCATCACTCATCCACTGTTAGGTATAGATTTAATCTGATCTCATTCATTGATCTAGCCTCTTTCATATTTAGACCACATGGAATCCAAAACATTACCTCGGAGCATATAAAATGTCATATATATCCCTCATTAATTCATGACCATCAATATCTTCGATAGATTGGACTCCGACTAATCCAACAGTCCTTAGATTCCTTGATCAACGGTCCAATTCCATTTCATCACTCCAAGTTACCCGATGGTTAACAATTGTCTCTTCATTTATTCATTAACTTAATAGGTGGGACCCACATAAATCTATGATTGTCATCGCATATTGTTTCCATGTTGATCAATGGTCTATATTGCTCCTCGAAGATCCTTGATCATAGTACTTCCACTACAATCATCCAATCTACTCCAACTAGAGCCTCTCCTATGGAAAGTCCATATATTATCGCTATAACTTCGATAGATCAACGATTCATGTTGATTCAGATTTTTTGTGCAACCTTGCACTTACACACTTTGATAGCATGCACTCCAATATTGATATGATGTGTTGCCTTGGTTTCCTGACATGGAAGATGATGCGGTCGCATCCTTTCTATTTTTTTGTATCTGACATGGAAGTTGACATCATGTTGACATCATCACCACTTTTGACTCTTCATCATACACTTTTTTGACTTGGCACTCTGACACGTGGCCACTGATGGACGAAGCCTATTCCAACACTTTGATGCAACAACATCGAAGAATTTTTTTTTTTGATACCATTATTTCGAAGAATGAAGTATGTTGTCAACATTCCTCCTCCAATAACAATGGTTCCAATAGATCAATAGTTCATATTGATTCATTATCTCTTTGATAGATCAACGATTCATATTAATTTGTAGTTTCCTTCATTGTCACACTTCCTATCACCTTTGTACGTTGCCAAATATTCTTATGGCATGTGGTCCAGTCACTGGGTTACACATTCCTGCTTTCATGGAACTATCCTGGTATTTATGTGGCATTGTGCGAAGTCTGACATGTACTGGCATATGATGTGACATTTATTACCTGCAACTTCTTTGTTTCGTGTGTCCTTCACATGACCCATTCTATGTATTTTGGGTGTCATGACACTGACGTGGACATCACGTGGAATATAATCTTGCTTATAATCATTCAGAGTCATTTCCATCCAATCATTGGTTCATATTTATTCACTATTTCTCTGATTGATCAATGGTCCTTGTTGATTTGGAGCTTCTTTCATTACAGTGTCTTAGGATGTCCTGAGCTAAATACTTTGAAAACTCAAACTCCAAGAGCCTTTCACCGTCACATTGGATTATAAATTCATGATTTCTTCTGGTCATGGATCTGATTAGTTCTGGATCTAAGATTTAATGTAGGTCATCCATTATTAACATACAAACGTAAATTATGGCACTAAAATTTATCTCCTTTCACACGGTTCCATGGCTCTTTTATTTTCATTCAAGCTAAGATATTCACTTGTTCATTATGAACTTGTCGAAATCAATTTCCATTATGCATTTGGGATATCATATTTTTTCTTTTCTTCGTTATCTTCACATTTGGATTATTGATCTTGTTGAATGATCAATGATCAATGGCTCACACTTTCTTTGCTCACAGAGACTTCACCAGAATCTAATCGATGTGATCCAGAGTTTCTTTTGATCCTTTGTAACCTGTCAAAATTTAACCAATGCACAGATATATATAGATGCACAAGGACCTTTTCAACTTGCTCTATTTGGCTTGATTTGTAGTATTTTTTATCCTTGGACTTGACATCACAATCTTCCTGCATATGATACCAATGTCAATGACATCCTTTGACATCAATAACAACACAATTTCCAATAAATACCATTCCATAATACTTTCCTTCCCAAAAATGATCTTCTCGACTACTTTCATTTGACCAATCCATTTTCAAACAACATTTTACATATGTCTTTCATAATTAATCAAAATTATATTAATTTAATTTATTTGAAGTTGTACTTACTTGAATTTTTTTTTTTTTTTATATTAATCCAGTGAAGCCATGACTCGTAGAATATCAATTTCAAATTAATGCAACACAACTAATAACTTTCATTCACATTAATGCAATATAGGTAACCACCTTAACTCACATGAATGCGATAAAAGTTAAACTTACAAATTAGATAAGGAATGAGTGTGTGATATTATATGGTGATGAAATCCTAATTGAGTATATAATATATGGCACTAATGCTCAAAACAAAACTCTCATATTAATTATGGGGAAGTAGGCATTTATTATCATATATCTTCATACTTATATTATTGTTATTTGTAACATTATCACTGTGGATGCAAGACCCTTACTTTATCAATGTAGAACTTAGAGTTATATATAATGCAAGACCCTTACTTTATCAATGTGGAACTTAGAGCAATATGTGTATATTTTGATGTATGTTAATGTATCCCATAATATTTAGTTTAATTCCTTTATTAATGAGAAGTTTATTATATAGAATTTAGAGTTATATATAATGCAAGACCCTTACTTTATCAATGTGGAATTTAGAGATATATGTATATATTTTGATGTATTTTAATGTATCCCATAATATTTAGTTCAATTCCTTTATTAATGGGAGGTTTATTATAGAAACAAACTTGGAAAAAGATAAGTTAACACATTTAGTTTAATTCCTTTTTTAATGGGAGGTTTATTATAGAAATAAATTTGGAAAGAGATAGGTAAACACATTTTATGATGTGGCATCTTTGTCATTTAACATTTGTCTCAATGAAAGCTTATAAATAAAAGAATTAGTTTTGAGAAAATCTAAAGACAAAATAATTGGATAATAAAATTCATTTGTAATGTGTTAAGTACATACCCATTCATAGATGCAACTCTTGAAGTATCAACCCCAATTAATGAAGAATTCAAACTTTACCAATCATTAAATACAACTCAAATTTAACATTTCATGACATTACAAGTAACTAAATCTTGACTTGACATTTACAATATTCAAAATCCTTACATAAATTTTAGCAATCTTAAATTAAAATTTCAACCATAATTGTTCCAAGAATTTTTCCAATGATGAATTATGTAACATACCCAATACTCTTTGTAATTGTTGAGGATATGAGGCACCACTTGAAGTCTCAAATTTTCCTTCATATTTTGTTTCTCTAATACCAAAATCCTGTAAGTCATGCTATTAATGAATTAATTCATGCAATCATAACAATTATGAAGGATCATGTAAACACAATTAATCAATCATAATGACAGATACAGACTCATACATGTAAACATAATAGAATTCAATTCATAATTCAAACTTCATTAATTAACATAATTATGAATAACTCATAACACTTATATTTTTGGAAATCAATCACCAACTAGCTATAGACGAAGGATGTTTCACTCAAACATAGGCTCTCTATTGCATGTAATATTTATACAACAAGGTCACCCCCAAGATGGGGCTATGATTCCACAAGGATGAAATCACCTATGCTTGGCACTAATCCTGCAAAAAAACCCAATTTCCCAACATTGTATAGTCTATTAACTCCTATAGTTATCTTGATCCACCATCTCTCTTTCCCCTTCAACCTACACAACACAAGGAATGTGATCCCCTTCTCTTCCATGTAGTTCCTTAGGATATCCCACTTCCTTCATGGGTTCCAACACAAGCTAGACCAAAAATATCTCTACTGTGGACTCCATGGATTCTTAGATTTCACTATGTTACCTCATTGGAAACAAATTCCCTTGCACACAGGGCATATGTTTTACATATTTCACGAAAACCAATTCCCATAACTCTACCACAACCATTATGTGGTATCCTATACTCTCATACATCCTCTAGCAATAATGATTTACTAAAATGTGCAACAACAACCTAAATATCTTGGGTTATATTTGCATGCTAACAACTAAACCCATGTCTTTATAAGAATCCCACACATCTCACTTTCCCCAGTAACTCCAAGATTGATATGAATTACGATAATCTAATACAAAGGACTTAAGCTTAGGATTAAATTAATATTATTTTACTTTGGCCCCCTTTGAGCCCCCTAAGCCCCGTTTCTTTCCACTCTTGTGGAATCATATCCCCCCACGTATTTTTTCCTTCTCTGTTTGGAGTCTATGATGTACATTTTTTTATCATTTAATGTACATTTACATTTTACATCATTTTTTAGATTTTATCCCTTCAACATATACACATATATGCATTGCTAATCCATGGATCAAATTTGGGGTGTTACATTACCCTCCCGCTAAATTTTGCACCATCCTCAGTGTAGATCAACATTATGTACAATAAATGTTTGCATTAAAATGTCAAAAAAGTGCAAGTATTCCTCTTATGTCACATCTTCCAACTACCATGTCACTTCTTCAAGGTTGTAGTGGGTTGACTGGACCTTCACCTATCCTATGACTCTATTCCAGAGTATCATGACCATCATTTCCAATATACACACTAGCTACACCTTGAAGTATCCTTCGGGCTCCACCTAAATAAAATTTTGTCCAATGGCATGCTGAGGATCACACATATGCATTTTCAATCATAATAAATGAAACACATTATGCACATTTATGGTGGCAAGAAATTCAAGCATGTATGCAACTGGTCTTATTCTATCCAATTTCTCAAATGGACCATAGTATTTGGATGCTAGCAAGGTGTAGCTTCCTAACATCAAAGAACTATTATTTTCTTTCACTTTCAAGAATACATGCTCTCCCACTTTAAATTCCCTTGGTGTCCTACCTTCGTATACATAACTCTTTTTCCTATCGTATGCTACCTTTAAATTCTTCTTGATTTTAACCATTTTATATTCAATATTGCTAAGAAACTCTAGCACAAGTACTACTCTATCTACTGGATTGTCTCAACTAACTAAATTATTACACTTTCTACCATATAAAGCTTCAAATGGACTCATTTTTAATGAAGCTTTATATCCATTGTTATAGGAAAATTCAAACAAATATAACTAGTCCTCCCACTTGGATGGTTTTTACATCACATACATTCTCAACATATATTCAATTACTTGATTAAATCTCTCTTATTGTCCATCTATCTGTGTATAACCGACTATACTAAAATTCAGATTTATACCAAAACCCTTGAACAATCCCTTCCAAACGTTTGAAGTAAACTTGGATCTCGATCAAACACAAGTGCCTAAGTTACTCCATACAACTTGTTATAAATAGGATTTGATTGAATTGTTGTTATCATATCTTTTTTATTGTTACATACAATCTAATTAAAAAATTCTGAATTTGTATGCATGAAATTTTTGTCATCTAGTTTGTAAGCCTTATTCATTGTTAATTTATGGCACTCGAATTATTATCTAATGATGAATTTTCGATAGAAGTGATCGGACATATCATGTTTCATTTCGGCAAGAATTTAAACCGATGGTCCATCATATTATTTGATTCTAAAATGTTGGATGAGATCATCCAATCAAATGATGGATGATTGTTTTAGGAAACATAACTTTGGAATGGGAAGTTATATTTTGGACACATTCTAATCGTGGATATATATTTTGGAATGGAAAGTTCCCTATCTATATAGATGTGTTTGCATCATGAAGTATCCAACGACAGACAAATCTTTTGATCTAACGACCTAGCTTCATTTCGGGGAAGCGACTACTCGATGAATAACAAGAGAACCATCGCCGTAAATGCACCATAATATGACACGTGTACACTTTAAAATTTTGGGAAAAATATGATGGTTTTGAAAAATACTCTTCGGCTTATGAAACTGCTAGTTTTATGTCAATGGGCAGCTCAACGTGATTTCTCACATTTCCTTCCTAGCTTTTATTTCATAAATGGTATGCATTTTTATAGATAATTTCTAATCAATTGTATTTAATGTCACATGATGTATGTAAAAGTGGTGATATATGGAAATTTAACATTGGAAAAGGTCATTTTTTATCACTGGATTCACCACCATTTTTTTTAATTTGAAACACTCAAATGAGTTACTATCTTGGAAAAGGAAAATTTTAAGCACATTGTAACTTCAGGTAAGTTTGTCATTGTTGCTTCTATTTATTTTAAAAAAGAAAATTTTAAGCACATTGTAGTATCAATTAAATTTGTTATTGCTACTTCTATTTATCTTCAAAATTAGTTCAAAATTTTGGTAGGAGATGACTCCCTAAAGGAAATTTTTAGTGGTTAATATTCATTTAAATTTTTCCACATATTTTAAAATCTTGGTACTGTAAATTTTTTCACATATTTTGAAATCTTGGTAGACTCACATTGGGTGTTTTTTTACACATGCATTACTGTGGGTATTCTGGGAAAGGTGTGTGATTCGAGTAGATATCTCCCTCATACTAGTTCTGACTAGTTTACATATTGGTCAAGCCATTTGGCTCAGGTTGTAGTGACTTCTAATTTTCATACACCCGACTTTGTTGAATCGGACCTATGCAAAATTATACAACCCTCTTAATCACACCCTAGTTTCTTCAGATAGTTATAGGGAACTTTTTCCCATCATTGTTGAGTATAAATCATCTATTCACTTATTCTCAACGGTTGAATACTCCATTAATGAAGACGAATTGGATACCAAAGTAAATGGTTGACCTGCCCATGAAAAGTAGGAAGTCATTCGATTTTTTTTGTGTGATGGAATTCCCATACATAATTTATTTCATATGTAAACCTATTCTTTTTCCCTGGTCTTATGAGAAATCATATTCATGATTTCTTCATCCTTAGGGTTTATGGTCATATTGAGAATTATGAGTGATGTTTATTCTCCTTCATGTCTACAGTGAAGTATCACTTTGCATAATTGTTAGCAAATTCCATTCACAAGTAGTTATGTGGTTTTCATAACTTCAAAATGTTTAGATATCAGTCGTATTTGATATATTTATTACTATATTTCCAATGTGATTGTTTTAAACATCTAAATTGGAGAAATTATATGAACAAGATAATTCTTTGTCTGTAGTTGAATGGAATTCGGTAGTGTCACAAAGTAAATCAGAGGGAGGGTTTAGTGAGTTTTCCAATAAATTTATATTTTATGGTGATACAATTTTTCAAGGACGATCACCTTCATGGATGCCCAGTGATTTTCATGATATCCTCTAATTGAGTCTAGAGACCATATTTGGTGATTGGTACCTCCACCATGACTATATAGTCATGTGAGCATATGTTTTTTCACTCAGCCCTTACATGTTACCAATCCATATTCTACCACAGGTTTTTACTTTGGAGTATCTTAAATAGAATCTATCCTCTGATCATCTCCATTTTATTTCAAAAAATCAAAATTTATCCTTTATTTTTACAGCTCAATTTTTCTCACTTGTTTTCAAAATTTGGTATGGTCTGGACACTGTAAATAAAATGATTTATTCTTTTAGTTTCAAATTGGAAAATATTTAGCCCGCACGGGTGTAGACGGATTGGCAAGTGCCGTGTAAATGGAAGTGTAAATGGAAGGAAATTTGTAAAATGAAGTCTCATGTTCGATTATCACCCGGATTTACTCGTGTGCCGTTCTTGCGGGCTGGATGGTTGCACCTGGGGTTATAGTGGTAGTTGATGGGGATTGACCCCGTGTCACGCGAGTACGAGAACTGTGAGTTGCCGATTCTCCCAGTAAAAAAAAAAAAAATGGAAAATATCTGGAAATATGATCCTCATCACATAGACTCAAAGAAACATGTTTCTATAAATTCCTCTACTTATATTCATCATGTTAATATAAAATTGAGATAATTGCTAATGAGGATACCTAGGAAGAAGTACAATACTTAATGAGAATGAAAGTGTCGAATATTATCTTGAAGATAGGAGTAGTAATGGAAAAACAACTAGCAGAAGATATTAGCATGGTTTCTAATAATGCAGACTCGTAGTGCAGTAAAACAAAGACTGAACAATTATTAAGCAATGTGGACCAGGTGGTTAAATCTATTGCTAATCTAGCAATTATATTTTTGGTCAACAAAGAGGTCGAAAGTAAGAGAAAAAACAATGAAGAGCTAAGTGAACTTGAAGTCATGAAAATAAGTGAGTATGATCTTAAAAAGTGGAAGACTCAAGATGAAACCAAGATAATCATCAAATATACATATGATGGTTCCAATGAAATTCTGCGAGAAGATCTAACTAGGAAAATTGACACTCTCTTCAGAGAGTTATAGATGAAAAAGAAAAGTGATCCAATGTTGGTAATCACTTCTTCCCCTATTCCCATAGTTACAAATTCCAATGCAAGTTATAAGTTCTTTTTAATTTCAAAGGAATCTCAATTAGAAGTTCAATCTGAGAGAAGGACAGAGCCTTATGTACAGATGAATGAGTTGAATGAGAGAGAAAAATAGTTGAATGTTTTTCAAGGAACACAAATGGATACAAATGATCCCATTGTCCCAAGGTTTTTAGCATCTACTAACCATGAAAGAAACAATTTCAAATTGTTGGTTCTACAACCTAAGTCCTCGAGAAGTGTGAATAATTCAGAATACAAAACAACATATGTGCAAGTTTATCTAAATCAAGTCAACATTTTAGACATGATAGAGTGGCATGGACATACTAGTGAAATGGTTTCCAAGAAGATGCTAAAATATACATCTAATGTAAAAAAGTTTCAAACCCTGGTTAGTAAGTTAGACATCCATCTCAAAAATGAGAGAATCATCAATAGATTTAAAGTAAAAAAAGTCAAATATTTTGAAAGAAAAATCATTACTTTAGTCAGTAAATCTAGCAACATAGAAAGTATAAAGACTCTACTGGACTTCAACGACATTGAAAACAAAATTCTGAAATTAAAGTTGAAAATTCTTCAAACTAATCTTGTCAAATCTAAAGGATTAATAATTTCTCATCAGAAGAAAGCTATTTTAACCTTGTAGAATGGTAAATTGTGAGAACATAATTCATAATTATCTAAGGAATTAGAGGAAATAAAAATAAAGGCTAATATTTATGAGGAGTGTATCCTTGGAGTGAAAAGACTACAACAAGAGCTTAGGGAAAAGCCTCTCAAATTAGGGCCCAGTATGCCTCAGTCTGAAATTTTCCATATAATGGATGATGATTATCAAATTAGGAATCTATCAAGTAACAAAGATAATGTTGATGATATGTTGGAGAAATTAACATCATACAACACTCAAGTCTCTGACCTAATGAACCAAATCCAAAATTTGAAGATCTCAAACAAGGAGAAGATAGTTTGCTTGAATAATTATCTTAAGGAGAAAGAATATATTATGGAATATTTGTAAACAAAACTTAATAAGAAGAACATCAACATTGAGTAACTTCTCGAATCCCAAGACAACCTTGATAAATTGTTGTAAGAAGATTTAATTCAGTCCTTGGGTAAAGAGAATATAATTGATGTTAAGCAAAAAATATAGGATAATATTATGGAATAGATGAATAATTTCATACCATTGATTGAAATGTTCTGTGATTGTGAAACTTTTTGAAATCCAATGCACAAATCAATGCCAAAAATTTGTTTCCTAATGTATTATCAAAGGCTAAAGAAACAAAACAAATCATTTAGTTTCTAAGTTCATTGAAAAAATAATATTTAGAGGCTATTGGGGAACATTATTGAACTAATTTGATCATGGACATAAATAAGTTCAAAGAAAATAAAGATCTAATAGTTGTCTTACAAGAAAAAAAATTGCATAAGTGAACAAAAAAAGAATTGAAAGGTCATTTTTTACCAATTTATAAATTTGGTCTACCTTCTCCATGGATGGTAGAGCTAAGGATGTATCCAAAGAACATATATTCCTTAACTTCATTCCATGATGATGTGGAATTTATCACTGAAAACAATGAGCTTATGTCAAGGAAGAAAATCATGGATACCTTGTATCATGATTTTACTATTTTATCTCTTGTTAAAATTTGTATAGAACATTTTTGAATGTTTGGGCTTACCCGGGTTCTACCTTTAGGCTTCCAACAAAACCTTGCAAACCATCAGCCCTTCTGGAGACCAAAAGACAACACTACGCATAGAGTGCACAATGAAGTCTCACCTGAGATGCCTTATGGGTGACTCCAAAACCCGGATGTCTACATTCATGGAAGGTTGTTGCTCATAGAGATGTTGGGCATACTCCTCTACTTCAACATTCATCATATCTACCATTCTATAACCATATTCATTCANNTCATATCTACCATTCTATAACCATATTCATTCATTAACATTCATTATGCACTAAACATCATGATTTATTCTAGTGTGCGTTGCATTTTACTACTACTACTAGATTCATTCATTTATTCATATTGCAACACATAAGAGAAACATTCCACACAATGACACAAGGTTTTACTGTGGTTCACCCCCTCGGGCTACATACATAAAGATTTGGAATTATCTACTTCTTTATTTATCTTCATCAAAATATTTTGTTGTGCACATTACATAATACGTTTGGTGTGTGAGGTTGACGAGTGTCGCACCAAGATACACATCTTGCGACCTAACCCTCAGTTACAATCCATAAGTTTCCAAAATCGACTCAACACTATCTCCACAAATCTCAACCAAAACTAGTAATTGTGACTCATACTCATAAAAAAGCATGCATATGATGATCTAAAGATGGATCTCCTCAGATATTACAATACATATTTATACTACAAAAAATGGGTTAGACCCATTACATCATGGACAACAAACTAACCCTAAGTGTATTAGGTTTTTCCACTTTGTAATTTCCTATGCACGACTGGTCCATGATCCAATTGTTTCTTCATTGTGTTGTCATTCTTTCTTCCTTTGAATTTCCTCTTCCTCACGCAACTTTTCCTTATTGTCTGACAAGATAATTTCCTTTATCTTCTGGTGCATGCTCCTATTCTGGTATTTTTATGAACTTATTTATCGATTGATGTGTTATTCCCCAAAATAGCCTACCCAAACAGGCCCCCAACACTTACATGTGACTCACCCCAAGCCACTCAGGTAGTGTTTGCATCCTACACCGATTTCTCCAATTCCTAGAATCTGCCTGAAATGTCTTTATCTCGAGTTTTTTTCTTGTGCACTCTTCTCTGATACAGACTCCACAGTTTTCACAATGATGTGATCCTTTATCAATTCTTCAGTATCCAAGTTGATTTTTCCAATCTCCCCCTTGGATGCCTCAATCTCAGTCAAAATTTTATCTTCTCTCTCTTGCAGTAGCTCCAGCTGATCAATTCTTCAGTATCCAAGTTGATTTTTCCAATCTCCCCCTTGGATGCCTCAATCTCAGTCAAAATTTTATCTTCTCTCTCTTGCAGTAGCTCCAGCTGAGCCTACCTCAACTACTTCTCTGCTTGAATGGTCCTCAATTCTTCCTGTAGGTTCTTCAATTCCTGTGCACTCTTCATCCTATCTTGTATTTTCATTGTCTTATGATTTTTCTTCAATTCCTACAGTGTAGTGTTTACACCTTCTTCCTTCTTGTCGAAGTCCTGCAGTTTATCATCCTCTTGTAATATTGTCCATTATTGTGAGCTTATGTCATATAAATCTATGATTTCCTTGAAGCTATGAAAAATGTTCTCCTTATGATATATCACCTTCTGCACACTTTATGATCTGACCTCTAGTGGGGTGCTTGGTTGTAGGAGTGCCATCAACTCCGTAATGTGGCTCTTATAATCCTCCATAGTGTGCACTATTTTTTCAATCTTATACTTTGTTGGTATATTTCTTTCTTATGCATTGTCTGGACTCGTTTTAAACACTTGCTCCACTTTATACTCCATTCTGCCAATCTTTTTCTTTATTGTATCTCTCTCAAACTACATTGGATCAATAGTCAACTCCAATGTCCTCTTTACTTCATGGGCCCATTCTAGACTTGTCACATCCATGCGTTCCCTCGATTATATCCCATGTGTGACATTGACTTGTAGTTTATACAAATCTTTGGTTGGGACTTTGGTCAATGTCCTTTAACTATTTCTGCGCTATCTCCTCATCCATATGAAACATCTCCTGAGTTACGAAATAATTCCCACTCCCCATTGATATTATATATACTGTCTCCTCCACTAGCACTGTCTTCTCCTAAGAAGTCTATTGTGGTTGTGCCTATTCCTTCTGCTACGTTGTATTCAGTTGCAGTTTTTCCAATGTCGCTTTAACCTCTATCAGCTTCTTAATGATCTCCTCTCTTTTCTTCTCAACATTGTCCCATGACTTTGATGCATGGTCCTACACTTCCTCTGCAACCATATTTGCATCATCCTCTATGATTGTAAATTCAAGGATACCCTTGTGCACCTTCATCTTCCTGCATTGTCCTCCTGACTATAAGAATGTCCTTTTCATTTTCAGAGTGTATGTTTGCACTGATGTTGTTGGTATCTCCAACTCTGGTATATCTCCTCCTCCTAGTTCCTCATGTGTATGAACATTAATATCCTTCTACACTCCTCCATTAGTATCCTTTTTCTACATTGCTCCATTTCTTACTTCAGCACAATCCTTCTCCTGCATTGAGGGATTATTTTGTCTTGGTTTTCTAGCTGTCATGCTCCCTTCTGTTTCCTTTGTGCACTCTACTACCTTCCTTGTATTTGTTGTTGGACTGTTGGATTTTTGCGATGTGCCATCTTATACTTTCTACTTTCCTTTTGTTTCCTTCTTTGAAGTCACCTATACCTTCCATTCATCTAGCTAGTCTTTCATGGCCCATTGGACTTCCTCTCTAGTCACACAATACCTCATATGTAGCTAATTCTTCTTTGGATATCTTTTTGCCTGAATCCATACATTGTGTATCGACACCTTAAAGTTGACTATGTTTTTATGTTCCTCCACCACTATTTGTGGTATACTCCATGTCTTAGCCACCTTTTCCTATATTTAATCAAAATACATCACAAATATGCTAGATTTAGCCTTCCTTGTCTTTGCATATGATATGTTCCACAAAGTTGTGTATTGCGTTGCACGACACTTTCCAATCCTTTGGAAAAATAAACTATATCTGGGGTGTCCCCAACCCACCAAAGCTATGAGTATGATCAACAATGAATAGTGTAACTTTGTTCCCAAATATTGGGTATCTTGGCAGTCATCCAAAAACAGATTCAATAAGTATGGGGACCATCTTAATAATCTTCATTTCACACATTGTACGATTGTTGTTATGACACTTGTTGGTGCTTCCTCTTTTATACACTTCCTCAATAGTTTGCATACCATTAAATTGGTTTCCAATATTTTCACATGTTCACTAATCCTGTTGATTATTAACCTTATTTCCCCCCTGTCAATGCTAAAGTTATTCTTCATTTCTTCTACAATATCCTTCTTCGTAGTCTTGTCATCTAGGTATTGCTCTGGATTTTCTCCATTAGTTGGCAGACCTATAATTTATGCAATCATATATACATCTATTGGCATTGGTATTTCCATCCACAAAATACCTCCATGCACCAATGCCAATAATTTATTGATGTAGTTGTTTACATCTTTACCCCATCCAAAAATGAGGATTTCTATCAAGTTCATCATCCCTATGTTATATAACCTTGTAACCCATTACTTTGGATATAACATTGGAACTCCTGATGAAATTATAACTTTTCTCTCCATATATACCTGCAACTCAAACTCAAGGAATTTATCCCTATCTGCAATGCCATGGTCTGTGTATTTCAATTTCTCCACTTGTCCTAAAATACCAAGAAATATTGTAACTCCTTCAGGTATGTGCAGTAGTTCTATTGTAACTTATGTATGCTTGTGTGATGACCTCTGCACTAGTTGTTTCCCCTTTCTCTTTTTTGTCACGGTGGATGGAACTTCTTCTTGGTGTGCATCCTCTTCTTCCTCTGCATCAGAATTTTTTTGTACTGTGACTACATCTTCGACCTATACCTGTTATTTTATTTGCGGTGTTGTCTCTACAATACATTTTTGTACTTGTTTAGCCTCTACCCTAGGCTCATTTCACTCTTTTATTTCGTCATCTTCCTCGTTTATCTACTGCAGTGCTCCCAAACCCAGTTGTTGTGTAGGGTTTTTTGTTGTGGTAGGGTTTTGTTCTTCGACCGTTGAATCAACATCCATCAGTTCAATCATTGGTTATTGCTCCTTGACAACTATTGGAATGATTGTTTCGGGTGATGGGATCTCATCCAAATCAACAACTCCTTCCTATTGAATATGGTTTTGAACTTATGGGGCTTGCTCATGTGGCGATATGATGGCCTTGTGAGTCTTTCTTGTATTGCAGCTTCGAGCTCCAACTTTCGGCAACGCCATGCTGAAAAATACTAAAAATACTGCTCTGAATCTTCGTTGAATTCTCTAAAAATATATGCTCACACTTAGTTTGTCGTCCTTATCTCTCATCTTATCTAAGTCACAATGAGTCATGATATATAATTTTCTTGTTTTTATAGCTCCTGTCATAAATGTTATGATTGTGTCGCACTTTGTTTTATGTCTTGTTACCATTCTCTGACACATAGTGTCTTTAGGTTCTATATACTTACCATTCTATGACACGCAGTGACTTTAGGTTCCCCTGATCACTCATCGAAACTCTAGGGCATCCAAATATTGCGACTACTTTTCAAATAAGAAGTGTGTTGCAGTCTCTGTGTTTCAATCCTTCACTCCTACTTATTCATCCCATCTGGTTAAATATTATGTCGTTGTAATGATATACCTTGCTCCTAAGCTTCTGTCTAGTGGATTAATTGGTCCTACAAAGTCTACTTTCCACTTGTCAAACACTTTCAAAGTTACTTTAGGTCTTAATGGCATCTCATCCCTCTTGGATGTCTTTCCAACCCTATGATATACATCAAAATTATGACAATACTCCTTTGCATCCTTGTGAACTATTGGCCACTATAATCCTACCCATAATATCTTCTACGCAGTATCTTTCCTTGCATAATTTCCTCTAGCTATCCCTTCATGTGCTTTTGCTAAAATTATAGGTCGTTCATTCTCCATGAAACATCTCCTCAGAATGATATATGATCCTAGCTTATATAAATGACCTATAATAAGTTAATAGTATGCAACTCTAACCACCAAATTCTTCTTCTACGGAGTATTATATTCCTTTAGGGAAAATTCTGTACTCAAAAATTCAATAATGTCAGCAAAATATTCATCAACAATATGTATTAAAAAGAGTTGTGCATCTAGAAAATTTTCCTCCAAGTTGCTTCGTTCCCCTCCATTATTTATCCTAGAAAGATGATATGGCCATGCATTCAATCTTCCAAGATTCACAACTACTTCAAAATCAAACTCCTGAAACAACGGTAGCCATTTGCATATTCTTCCCCCCAACACTGTCTCATTGACCAAATATCTAAGAGCAGAGTGATCTGTGAACATCTTAAAGTGTTGGCCTGAAAAATAATGTATGAACTTTTGCAAGGCATATACCATAGTCAAACCTTCTCTTTCTATTGTATTGTAATTATGTTTTGAATCTGACAGCTTCCTTCTTGCAAATGCTATGGGGTGATCTATATCACCTTCTCCTACTTGTGTTAATACTGCTCCAAGTGCTATTGAAGATGCATCTACATGAACATGAAGCTCCTTTGAATAGTCTGGAAACACCAAAATTGGTGTTGTCGCCATTTTTTCCTTCAAGATTCTAAACTCTATTGGCATTCCTCATTCCACTGATACTTGATATCCTTCTTCAAAAATTTCTCCATTGGAGTAGTAAATAAATTTCCTATAGTACCATGTATGACCAAGTGTATATTTTAATTTCCGCACTGACTTAGGTTGTTGTTACAAGGAAAATATCTCTATGGATAGGGTAAACCACAACAGATGGAAATGACTGCAGAAATCAACTCTATCCCAACAACATGCTATATAAACCAATATGCAAACGAGATAAGAAAGAGGCCTACCTCGTCCAGATGTTCAATGAAGTCTACCATTGAGCACTTCGACCCAAAGCTATATACTTGCAACAATTTCTCAAAAAACAAGCAAAGCAAACATATGGTGATAATATAAAAGGTTAGCACATTAGATAGCATAATCCATTAATAAAAATGGCAAATATGCCCATGGAATAATAATTCAATATATTTTCAAGATATCAATTGGATGGGAAAAGAGTATTTCTATTAATAAATGATCAGTAGAAGTGAAAATGTTATAGACTTTCGTGTTGTCGTGGTTCAGAACAGAGAAACTAAGTTCCTTCCAGTTGGGCCTCCACCACTTCAATCCTCCACCAAAGGCAATCTCATAAGAGAGAAACAATAAGGTTCTCAATCAATAAGGGAAGAGCTTGGGGGATGAACACTGTGTT
>CBVK0101698808.1:612-24796 GCA_900067695.1 Picea abies | reverse complement strand
CCTTATTCCCCCTTGCTTCTTCCCCTACACTACCATAGGGATAATCTACTCAGATTATTCAACAGGTTCTATGACACCAACCTCTAACATTTTATTAATTTTTGCCTTCACTTTCTGCTTATACACTGGATTTAGCCTGTAAGGTATCTGTCTTATTGGTCTGGAATATGGTTTTAAAGGGATATTCATCTCTCCAATTTCTCCTGCTACCCGTTTCATCTCTAAAAATGTCATTGGAAACAAATCACTATACTTGCATGGTAACTCTTTTATTATTTCTATTGTCTGATTGTCCCAATAGTCTCCAATACTTGCAATCTTTGGATTCTCTGTTGTTCCAATATTTACCTTATTTATATTCAGTGGTGCAGTAAAATATTCTTACTGTAACTATGGATCTTCTACTTCTCTTTCCCCTTCAACTTATGTGATATTAAGATCCCACCGGTTTTCTTCTGTTGGGTCTTCTTCTGCGACATGATAACAATGTAGCATTTGTCTGACTGAATGTCTCTTTTGGTTATGATAATTTGTCACAATTTCCACTTCAAGTTATTCAAAGATCCTATCTCTTAAAAAATTTGGTGCTTTATCTATATCTAGACTCTCATGTTCAAATGAAAACGTAATGACAAAGTTCTAGCACATCTCTTCCCAATTTGCAGTTTCTCTGTGCATTTCCAATTCTGTGTACCAATTCCTTGGAATGCCTTCTAATGTATGAATAATTCCAATTCTGTGTACCAATTCCTTGGAATGCCTTCTAATGTATGAATAAAGTGATGTGTCCATTCCTTTGGTGGTACTAATATCCATTTAATTAGACATATTTATATATGTTCGATGGGTTGTCCAATTCCATTATACTTCCTCACATATATATTCTCCTATTCTGCGCCAAATTTTATGCTCAATAATCTTTTGCATTGGTACTAATTATCGATCTTCTCTTTGTGAGTAACCCACCAACTTTCATGTGTAACTTTAGCCATATCTAATATTGGTAATATTTTATTTTCCAATACTTCTAATTCAAACTTTGTTAAAAATTCTTCTAAATTATTCTGACCATAAAAAGTTGGAGGTTCTCTTACCTCTATACCAACCCATCTTAGTGAGTGCGTCATCCTTGAAAACCTTCTGGTAGATAACTCGTGTAAGCGCTACTGCCAATTCTCCATACTTGTATCTGAATCTGAAGCATAAGAACTAATACTTCTCCAGCTAAGGATTCCATCTATTGTTGGGTTAATGTAATCTTCTTCTCACATGGTAGTTTTATACAATTTGTTTATGTATTCTGTAATACAATTATCTATTGTAGGTTCAACATATCTTCCTCCCTATGATGGATCTAAGGGTGCAATGAATATTTATTCTACTTATTCAAAGATCATTTTTTTGGTCTTCAAGTTGATGATAGCCTAATCATCAAATTCCCAATCTAGTCCCAACAATGTTGGATAGGGTGTAGTGTTATCTACTATGTCCATCACTTCAAAGTCTTCCATAGTGCACACACCATCTAAATCCACTACCATTCCTTTCAATATACCAATTGGTATCACTCTATGATGGTTTTCTAACTTTAACTGAACAGGGGAATATCCCAATGTAGGTTCCCCCATGGAGTCCCATGTTTTCTTAGGAAAAACATTTACTTCGGACCCTAAGTCTAATATAATATCACCCATGTTAAAGTCTCCAATGTTTTCATTCAACCTAAACTCCCTACTTGTTCTTCTCTTCTTATGAACATGATTGATTGTCTTATATTCTAATTTCATCTCTTCTCCAAAATTTCACTTTTCTAACAGACTTTGTAATACTTGTAAAGAGTTTTTATCATTCAACAACTTCACACAAGACCCCAAAAAGTTTCTCATATTACTTACTTGTTCTGAAGGTTGATCTATATTGGTCTGATCAAACAGATGAGGCATGCCGTATACTGGTACATCATCTTCTGGATTTGTGCCTATAGTAGACACAATATTTTCCTTCAAAATCTCTTGTTTGACCTCCTTGAATGTCTCCTTTTCTTTGAGCGCATCAAAATTTTGTTAAGGTGTTGTATTCTTTCTGACCCACTGGTGTTTGTCCCGATTCTTCTTTACTGCATATGCTCCTATTTTGTCTCCTCCTTTAGTAACTATATTAACCTTCTTCCCATCTTATTCTCTAGTTTCAACAACAATCCATTGAACATTCTGATTGTTTTGATTCCTCTTTTCCTGTATCTTTGTCAACAGTGTTGGAAATTCTTCTATATCATGATTTGTTGCATGACAATATATGCATGTCATTGGTGGTTGTGGAAAATCCCTTTCATAATGTACAGGTTTCTGACAATTGTGACAAGTCACTGGTCCTCTACCTCCACTAAATCCTCTTCCTCCATGGACTCATCCTCTGGAGCCTCCTTTGTTACCTTGATTATCTCTGTGTGGTGTATTATACTATGGTTCATGATTGTATTGCGTTTGTGAATTATTATACTGTGGTGGTGCTGCAAACTGTTGCACATTATTATACTATGATTGTGTTGTAATTTTTATGCAGGTTTCCCTGCCATTAATTCATCCTGAACCCTATAAGTATTTGAGGTCCTTTCCTTCATTATTTCCAAGTTTCTACAATCCTTTTCTTCATGTCCTACAAACTTACAGAAGTTGTAGAATGTACTCTTGAGTACTCTTCGATACTTTTGCATCATGGGACAATGATAAGGATCATGTCCATGTGTTCTACATATCTCACACCATGTCCTCCTATGGGTAAAGGATTCGACATTCATGTTCCCAAGTACTATGCAAAGGTTGGGCACCCATTCATATGATGTTATTTTGTTCTACATAATGTACATTAGACATATTCCCTCTTTTCCTTTCCCTTATTCTAATTAAACTGAAATGCCAGGTTCTTCAAATCTGCTCTCATCTCTTCCACAACTAGATATGTATGTTTATACTAGTTTTCCTCCAATTATAAGGCTACTTGCAAATCCTTGAATTGAGTTTGGAAATTTTTTTGCCTCAATGGATACTTCAAATGTGGAAATAACGAATTAACAAATAAATGTCTATGTTGCATATATGTGATAGGATACTTCAACTTACTTTTTAGTCTCTTGAAATTCTGATCAACTTCCCAAACTGAATCTCCTAGCTTCTGTTTGATTTTGATCATCTCATTCATGAATTGATCCTATGAACTTAGCCACTAGAATTCATTGATTAATTCCTTCTTCACAACTGCGATAGTTTTAGGCGCTCCTTGTGGATTGTTTACTGCAAGGCCCATATACCAGTCTAGTGTGCGGTCTCTGAATGTGATTGCAAGTTGTGCTAGTTTTGTATCTTCATCTATAATATGCTTAGTTTCCCAAATATTCTCACAAATAAACAAATTCTTCTCTGGGTCCTCCGACCCTTCTCCATGGAACTATGGTAACCGAATAATTGGATTTTCTCCTACAATTGTGAAATTTGTTGTACTTCCACCTTTGCATGGTGTAGATAATTGAATACTACTAGCTAAACTTATACTTATACTTGAATTTCCACTGGACCATCGTCCTACTAAAAACATTCTACCACTAATTGTTGGTTTTCTAAAGGGTTCTTCTTCTTTAGATGTCCTAGTCGCACATGGGGTTATGGGTTCCACACTAATTCGGATTTGGAATGGAGTGCCTTCTGATGCACTAGAACCTTGACCTCTAGCTTTCCTATCAAATGTGGCATGTAGGATTTTCTCAATCTGCCTTGTCGCACGAAGATCCTCTACCTCTTCCTCATCATTTTCCAATCTCTCTCGATGAACTTAGCCACTAGAATTCATTGATTAATTCCTTCTTCAAAATTGCGATAGTTTTAGGCACTCCTTGTGGATTGTTTACTGCGAGGCCCATATACCAGTCTAGTGTGCGGTCTCTGAATGTGATTGCAAGTTGTGCTAGTTTTGTATCTTCATCTGTAATATGCTTAGCTACCCAAATATTCTCACAAATAAACAAATGCTTCTCTGGGTCCTCCGACCCTTCTCCATGGAACTATGGTAACCGAATAATTGGATTTTCTCCTACAATTGTGAAATTTTTTGTACTACCACCTCTGCATGGTGTAGATAATTGAATACTACTAGCTAAACTTGTACTTGTACTTGAATTTCCACTGGACCATCATCCTACTAAAAACATTCTACCACTAATTGTTGGTTTTCTAAAGGGTTCTTCCTCTTTAGATGTCCTAGTCGCACATGGGGTTGTGGGTTCCACACTAATTCAGATTTGGAATGGAGAGCCTTCTGATGCACCAGAACCTTGACCTCTAGTTTTTCTTTCAAATGTGGCATGTAGGATTTCCTAAATCTGCCTTGTCACATGAAGATCCTCTACCTCTTCCTCATCACTGTCCAATCTATCTCGCTCGGCTACTACCCTCTTTTTACTATTGATATTATACTGGTAGGGTATTTCGTTGTGCATCACTCCTGCTCTATCCATTATCTTCTTGGTATGTTCCTCATCCATCATAATTGGGTACATTACTTCCTTCTTCTTTCCTCTCTCCATAACCCTCTCCATATCTCATATATTCCTTAGTGCTTCCCCCAGTTCCCCCATATGCACAGAGTGATTTATTTGTCTGACTCCATTATCATCACTCCTTTATCATGTAATTAAATATTGATCGACGTGTAAAGTGATCGAATGTACCTTCCTCTTGGTCCCTTCAAAAAATATTTCTCTGTAGCAGTGTATGACTTTGTAGTATCGATTGCAAAGTCAATAATAAATCCTGCAATAATATTGTCTAACCAAAAATCCACTACACATGTGAATTTATTATTGACTCTTTCCAAACGCGCAATATTCTCACTAGTCCACTCTACTGGCCTGATCCAATTATTTGGATGAATATCCTTCAATATCAATATCCACTCTTGCAACAACTCTGGGAAATAACAAAAAAATGCCTCATGGAGATCAGTAAACACATACCTTTACAAATAATGGTGTGGTGTATCCCTGGAACTTCTATTTTATTTTTGCACAAACTCAAGATGTTTTGTCTCCAAACATATTTCAATCTCCTTATTAGTTGGATTCCATGGCCTAATGATCGTGGGCTAGAACCAAGCGCTTAATTGAAAGGAATTATTTAGAGCTTTGGGACTTCGACGCTCCGTGAACATTCACCAACTCAACACTCCAATCTCCCAGAGTGGCGACGCTCCGTGAACATTCACCAACTCAACACTCCAATCTCCCAGAGTGGATATCGGTCGAATTCAGTCATAAAGGTGACCCAACCATCGGCTGTCGATTTTAATCTATCTTTCCACTCTCCAAATTCTACAACCAGATATGACAGTTGGCATGAGTTCTCCCTCCTCCATGATCTACGATGGAGATCTTCTTCGAGACTCTGGGCTTTGTAGGTTTCCATGACTCCAACACACAATTCTCCCAGATGGTTGAACTATAGAATTGAGATATACGGCTCACACTCCTATAGCCAATGGATGTGATCTACTCTGAAACTTCGGGCTTTGGGATTCCTCTCTCTAACTGACCACAAAACTCCTGAACTTTTGAATTGTCGAACTAGCGAAGGGCGGAGATCAACGACTGAGATTCTTCAGTGGATTTTCGGTGGGGATTTACTCTGGTACTCCGAAACTTTGGGGCTTTGGCCACTTTTCAATGAATACCTCTAAATCTCTCAGATATTTGAAGTGACGAAGGGATTAAAAATCAATATCCCCTGCTTCACTCTGTGATCTACAACTAGGATCTATTTCAAGACTTTGGGCTTCAGGGTTTTCTCCTCCTGGAAACATAAGTGTCAATCTTTCTTGAAGTGTTGAATCTATGAATTGTGAGATCTATAGCTCAAGTTATTTTGTACTTAGATCCAATAGCTGGGATCTAATCTCCTCAACTACAGTTCACCTCTTGTTTGGGTTTGATCCAATGACCCATATCTATTTCCACAGCTAATCCAATGAATATTGTGGTTTATTCTCCTTTGCAGCTCTACTTCCCTTCAACAAAGGAATTTTATTGAGATTTCAAAGGCTTGGCCTTTGATCTTTCCTCTGTAGGGTCAACTCCTTGGCCCCTACTCGCGGTCTATAAAAAATTGTCCCTCCATATATTTGTTCAGAACTTCAACCGAAGTGTGGGTGCACCCCTTGCACTTTTCCCTCCTGAGCTTGAAACTTACAATAAGTTATCTGGCACACACTTTCTCTTCTCCCGTAGTCTAGAACTTTATAAATTTCTCTCCCTCTACACTCCTTGCATAGGCTCTACACACACTAGTGCTATCTCTCTTGAGCTTATGACTCTTCGAACTTCAAAGGGGCTCAGCCCTTTGTTCTCCCAAATAAATTATTGTTCCCTTCTGGCACTCCCTCTCTTTCTCATGAGCTTTCGAACACAGTCTAAGTGTTATTCCAGTGCCCTCCTGGAACTATGTGCTCTTCCTCTTGAGCTTGAGCAACACTTTAACAAAGTGTTGGTTTTGTGCACTCCTTGCACTCTCTCCTGAGTCTTGGACTTTATAGACTTATTTATGCCCTCTTTGCTCTTACTCTATGCATAATCGCACCATCCCTCTTGATATTAATCTTCTGTAAGGTTACATGTGCGCACTCCTTGCATTGGCCTTCCCTTGAGCTTTACACTTCTCTGAGTGTAGGTGCACTCCTTGTGCTCACTCTGTTCACTCCTTTCACTATCCCTTATGAGCTTGTGACTAGTTATGGTGTGCCCACCTAGCATGATCCTCACAAAACTTCTTAATGAGTTCTAGCTCACTCCTTGTGTTGGCTTTTCATATTTTTTCCACAACTCTAACATGCACTCCTTACACAAACTTGAGATCCTAGAATGCTCAGAAATTTACATAGACGGGGAAATCTATCTATTCTTGAAAAGGAAACATTTATACATTCATGGAATTCATAAAAATGCACAGTAAACACTCATAAAACAAACACTCATTCATAGAGAACACACATAGAAATTCATATGTAGGAAAATATGTTTTTCTATTAAATCTGAATGATTTTTACAATGTTTACAAGACTCGACTGCAACAAAGTCTCAATTCTTCTCTCCTCTCCTCTCTAGAATTCTCCTCTCTTGAGAGATATTATCTTCTCATGCATTATGATTTCAATACATTGATTTTTTTAACAAAATAGGGGCTTCTCGAGCCTTCCTTCACCTACTACATTAAATTAAAATTAATTTACAACTCATCTGAATAAAATCTAATATCATTTTCCTGTCATCCATTAAAGGCGACTTACATAAAGCATGTACAAATACAATGGTTCTACCCTCCTTGATCCTTTACAACATTAACTACATTAAATTTGAGATTTAAACCCAAAATGAGAAGGATGGTGCTTCTCTCTCCATGGTATTTGCTCCCTCCATGTGTCTTAATGCGCTGGCTGCAAACACGCTAGTGATTAGGAGTGATGCTCCTACATCATATTCCCCTGATAAAAAAACATGATCTCATGCTCATGGCTCATTTGTTGTTGTTTTTGAGATCCTCCATGGTCCCAAACTTCACTCTGGAGTTGTACACGTGCTCCTTTGCCTTTCTTTTGTTGTCGTCTTGTTTCCATTGTAGGATCTCCTCCTAGTTTCCAAACTTTATGTTGCAAGAATCCATTTATGTTTCCACTACAATATCCTATTATCATCCTCCACCTGTTGCCGATGATATCCTTTGTTGTCTTCAGCATCAACCTCCTTATCTCCTCAATATCCTTGGCCAACTTGTCTATGGGATGGCTCCTCTCCTACAATCTGCTCTATTGCATCTCCTCTTCTACCTCAATCTCCAATTTGGCTTGTTGGATGTGCCTCCTCATGGTTATTAATCCTTATCCCAAGGCTTGAAATTCTTCATACAGATCAAAGGGAAGATCATCCTGATCTCCCATGCTAACTTCATCTCATGTAGAATTGGCTTGTCACTCCACTGCAAACTCCAATTCTACAACAATATTATTGAGTTGTTTCTCAGCCATATCCTATGGAAGTTTTATTTATGTCAGTTCATCTGTTCCTTTGTCATATCCTCTGACTCGAACAAGTCCAGTTTCATCCAGCTGCTCCTCATGTTGTAATTCTTCTCCACTTTGCATGAATGTCTCCTTCTGGCAATCTTCATTTGTCTCTGGATTTCTTAACCAATACTCCGGTAGCTTCAACTATGTCTCCCATTGAGTGAGTATGGTTTTAGAATTCTCCTCTTGAACATTCCTTTGGCTCACAATTGTGTGGGCCTTCTCTTCTTTCATCTCTTGGGAATATTTCATTGTCTACTCCTTCTCCTCCTCCATGAGAGTCTTTGTTGGCTATCATTCTTCTTATTTTCCTCTCCTTTGGCCATTTCCATGGGTCAATTATTCTTCTGGTGTCTCCTGCACCATTTCCTCATAAGCATGATCCCCTACAAATCCCACTCCAAGAGATATTCCAATACCTCCTATCATCAGACTGAAATGTTGATGATCTTCTCCTTCCTCCTTGTCTCTTGTCAACAGTTCTTGTTGATCTGAACTCTCCCCTGATTTCCTAAGAATCTGAGACAGTCTCATCTCTTCTTTATTTTTTTCATCACTCCTTGTTGATCTGAACTCTTCTCTGATTTCTTGAGACTCTCAGACAACCTCATCTCCTCCTTGCCCACCTGGAAACCTAATGTTTCCTTTCTTCCCTCCTGGAAATCTTTGAGATCTTCAACTAATCTCTTATCATTTCCCTCCTAGCAATCTATGAGATCTTCAACTGACCTCTCTTCACCATCGAGGCTTTCTCCATATTTTGGTTCATAGATGTAAGACATTTTCTCCTCTGTGTTCCTGAGGTTTTTCACTTGCCCCAACCACCTCCTTAGTATTTTTTTTTGCCTCCTAGAAATCAACTAATGGATAAGACTCTACACCTTCTTCTTCATGGGCCACTCATACCTCTATCTCTCTTTCTCTCCCTGCTACATTTTCTTCCATTTTAGCATCAATCTGTCGAGATCCTCTCTAGTCTCCTTGAGATCTTTATCCATCTATTCTCTGCTCATCCTCTTGTGGTCTCCTCTTGGACCTTGTCTATGGAATTCGGTAGCCATTTTATCTTCTCCATGCCCTTCTGGAAAGTATATGATTTTCCACTTTCTCATTGTGAGCTATAGTCAGCCTCTGTTAATCTCTCCTTGCTTAGCCTTTGATCACCTACTAGAACCTTCTCTGAGATTTTACACTCTTGTTGAGTGTAGGTGCACACCTTGTGCTCACTCCTTCTCTTGAGCACTCCTTGCTCTATGGATTTTTTACTCCAACTTCTCGCCCTAATATCTCCACAAGATCTCCTCCACTCCACGAACACAACTGGTCCTTCTCCTCATCCAATCTGGATTTCTTCTTTCCTACTCTGCAACTGAGAGCACTATTGGCTTTCTCATGCATCCCTCTTGGTTGTCTGATGTATGTTGCACACCTGCAAACATTCTTCACATAGATCATCAATACTCTACCTCTCCTCCTTTGCCTGTTGTTAGGATACAAAATCTCTCTCTGATACCACTTTATAGTATCAGAAAAAAATATCACAAGATCTGATACCACCTGATGCAACCCCCCCCCCCCCCCCTATGGGGGCTCGCATGACCTCCCAGTCTAGGATCATTCACAAGAGATGAATTATCTCTTAGATCCCTATTAGATCCTCTCTTATGTCTCTCTCTGATACCACTTTATAGTATCAGAAAAAAATATCACAAGATCTGATACCACCTGATGCAACCCCCCCCCCCCCCCCCTCCTATGGGGGCTCGCATGACCTCCCAGTCTAGGATCATTCACAAGAGATGAATTATCTCTTAGATCCCTATTAGATCCTCTCTTATGCACACAGGCCCCTTTTAATTTCGTATGCAGGTCCACACAAAAACCTACGGGGGCTTATACTAAGCCCCTTTTTTCTCAAAATCGAGCCACAGGCGCTATCCCCTTTTCTTTGATGGAACTCTCATTTGAACGCGGGCTAGAACCAAGTGCTTAACTGAAAGGCACTATTCAGATCTCCAGGAATTTAGTGCTCCATGAACATTCACCAACTCAACACTCCAATCTCCTGGAGTGGTTACCATTCGAATTCGGTCATAAAGGTGACTTGATCGATGGATGTCAGTTTTAATCTATCTTTCCACTCTCCAAATTTTATGGCCATATCTAAGGCTGGCATGATTTTTCCCTCCTTGACGATTGACAGTGGATATCTACTTCAGGACTTTGAGCTTCATAGGTTTCCACAACTCCAACACACAATTCTTCGAGATGGTCGAACTATCGAATTGTGATCTACGACTCACACTCCTCCTACAACCAACAACTCTGATCAACTCTAGAAATTTGGACTTCGGGGTTCCTCACTCCAACTCACCAAAAAACTCCCGAAATGTCGAACTAGCGAAGGGCAGAGATGAACGGTTGATATTCTTCGGTTGATCGCAGGTGGGGATTTACTTCAGTGCTTTAGATATTTGGGGCTTCGGCCACTTTTCAATGACTACCTCTAAATCTCCCGAATAGTCGAAGTGTCGAAGGGCTTAAAAATCAAAAGGCCTTGCTTCACTCTGTGATCTATGAATGAGATCTATTTTAAGACTCCTGGCTTCGGGGTTTTCTCCTCCTGGAAACACAAGTGCCAATCTTTCCTGAAGTGGCGAATCTCTAAATTGTGAGATCTACAACTCACATTCTCCTGCACTAAGATCCAACGACTAGGATCTGATCTCCTCAACTACACTTCTCCTCTTATCTGGTTTTGATCCAACGACCCAGATCTGTTTCCACAACTAATCCAATGGCTATTGTGGTTTCTCCTCCTTTGCAGCTCTACTTCCCTTCAAAAAAGGAATTTTCTCAAGATTTCAAAGGATTGGACTTTGATATTTCCTCTGGAGGGTCAACTCCTTGGCCTCCACTTGTGTTCTATGAAAGTTTGTCCCTCCTAATCTTTGTTCATCACTTCAATCGAAGTGTGGGCACACTCCTTGTGCTTCTTCATCATGATCTTGGAACTTATGATAAGTTCTATAGAGAACACTTGCTCTTCTGCCGCAGTCTAAAACTTTATAAATTTCTCACCCTCTACACTCCTTACATAGGCTCTCCACACACTAGTGCCATCTCTCCTGAGTGTACAACTCTTCTAGCATCAAAGGGGATCAACCCTTTTTTCTCCCAAATAACTTATTTTTCCCTCCTGGCACTCCCACTCTTTCTCCTAAGCTTTCAAACACAGTCAAAGTGTTCTTTCAGTGCCCTCCTAGCATGTTGTGTTCTTCCTCCTGATCTTAACCACACTTTAACAAAGTGTTGGTTTTGTGCACTCCCGCTGGATTTTCAAAGTTTTCCACAATTCTAACGTGCACTCCTTTCACAGCCTTGAAAGCCCACAACACTCAAAAATTTACACAAATGGGGAAATCTATCTATTCCTACAAAGGGAACTTTTATGCATTCATAGAATTCATAAACATGCATAGTAAACATTCAGAAAACAAACACTCATTCATAGAGAAGATAGATAGAAATTCATATGTAGGGAAATCTACTTTTCTATTAAATATGAATGCTTTTTACAATGTTTACAAGACTCGACTGTAACAGAGTCTCAGTTCTTCTCTCCTCTCCTCTCCTCTCCAGAATTCTCCTCTCTTGAGAGTTATTCTCTTCTCATGCTCTTCTCATGCTCTTCTCATGCATTATGATTTAAATACATTGATCTTTTTACAAAAAAGGGGCTTCTTGAGCGTTCCTCCACCTACTACATTAAATTACAATTAATTTACAACTCATCTGAATCGGATCTAAGATCATTTTCATGTCATCCATTAAAGGCGAATTACATGTAGCCTATACAAATACAATGGCTCTACCCTCCTCGAGCCTTTACAACATTAATTACATTAAATTTGATATTTAAACCCAAAATGAGAAGGTTGGTGCTTCTCTATCCTCGGGATCTGCTCCCTCAATGTGTGTTGTTGTGTTGGATGTTGACACGCTACAGAGTAGGAGTGATGTTTCTGCATCACTAAAAATCCCCTTATACCAATGCATTCTCTTCACTATCCTTCTCAACAAATCCATTCCATTTTGATCTTCTGAGTTCCAACCGGCAATGGAACCATTTTTTTTGGATGTTTGGGCTGATCTGGGTTCTAGATTTAGGCTTCCAACAAAACCCTATAAATCATCGGCCCTTATGGAGACCAGAAGGAAACACTGTGCACAGAGTGCACAATGAAGTCTCACCCGAGATGGATTATGGGTGACACCAGGACCCAAATTTATGTAGTCATGGAAGGGATGTTGCTCATGGAGATGTTAGGCATACTACTCTACTTCAACATTCATCAGATCTACCATTATATAACCATATTCATTCACTGACATTCATTATGCAGTAAACATCATGATTTATATTGCATTTTACTACTACTAGATTCATTCATTTACTCATATTGCAACACATAAGAGAAACATTCCACATAATGACACAAGGTTTTACCGCAGTTCACCCCCTGAGCTATGTCCACAAAGATATGGCATTATCTACTTCTTTATTCATCTTCATCAAAATATTTCACTTCACGCATACATAATAGGTTTGGTGTGTGAGGCTGACCAGTGTCGCACCAAGCTCCACAGCTTGCAACCTAACCCTCAATTACAATCCATAAGTCTCCAAAAATGACTCAACATTATCTCCACAACTCTCAACCAAAACTAGTAATTGTGACTCATACTCATCAAAAAACATACATATGATGATATAATGATGGATCTCCTCAGAGCTTACAATACATATTTATACTACAAAAAGTGGGCTAGACCCATTACATCATAACCAAAACCCTAACCCTAATTTGATTAGGTTTGTCCACTTTGTAATTTCATGTGCATGGGTGGTCTGCGATCCAACCATTTCTTCTTCACGATGTCCTTCTTTCTACCTTTGAATTTCCTCTTCCTTGCGTTGATTTTACTTATTTTCTAGAGAACTTCTTTCCCTTATCTTCTAGCATGCGCTCTTATTTTGATCCCTTTCTCAACTACTTTATTGATTGTTGAGGTGTTCCCCAAAATAACCTGCACCAACAAACACAACCATCAATTCCTTTTTATTTGAGTATTTTTTTTTATTTTCTATATAAGAAAATACTACAAATTACATACCCTATAGGGCAGGAATGGAGAAACATTTCTCGCTACAGGTCAAGGACTTCACTACTTGAAGAGCCACCATTTAAAGAGAAGGAAGTCACACATACAAGATGCAAAAAGGTATTATCTATCCGCGAGCATAGAATCTAATAAGAATATTGAAGTTGAAAAGTGGCATGGTATCCATACGATGTGTATCTATTTGGATTTCAATCTACATGGTTGTAAATCTATGTGAAAAAATTCATTTGAAGAAACAATTAGCGTAAGATGAGTATTTAAGGAATGAAATAACACATTGTAGGGGTCGGCATTTTCTTTAGAGAGGCATACACTACTTTCTTGAGATCTCACTTGGATGAGAATTTTAATTTGAACTACGTATTGAACAACACATGACATCTATGAAGTCTTGTAATGGATTTTCCACTTATCCTAAACTGTGTGTATTTTGTTGTTCAAATCTAAAGTTATATATTTATTTTCTTTAATTTTCCACTTGTTTTTTTTTTTTTTTAGCTTTATCTTGGTTTAGTGTTTATGTGTGATGCTAAAGTTATATATTTATTTTCTTTAATTTTCCACTTGTTTTTTTAGCTTTATCTTGGTTTAGTGTTTATGTGTGATGTGTTGATATGTTCAAAGAAGGATGTGCATAAGAGTTAAATACATGATATTTATTTTTGATGTATACTTATTTTATTACTGATTTAACTTATGTTTAGTTAATAAACATTGTTATTTTGAATCGTGATCTAAATATTGTAGGTGGATGTTTTGTATATGGAAGTATTTAAAATTTTTTATGGAAATGACAAGTATTCAATATTGCATTATTTGGTGATTGAGTAGTTCGTGTTTCAGACTGTTTGGGTTATGTATTTTTCATTTAGTTATTTGGTATAAATTTTCATTATCTGATACTCAAGAAACATGTTTTTCATAGGTTGCATATAATGGATGTTTTAGCTTCAAATTACTTGATGATTCTTGGAGTTAAAATTTTTTGTTATTCTCTTTAACTATTTAATGTTTGTTAGGATAAAAAAAATGTTTTCATTCTAAGTTGGAATGATGATGTGTGTTTTATTTTTATAAAGCTTCAAAGTAATTTTTATTTGAAATAAAATTCCTTTCCATTTAAAATATTTTCCATTAACGAGGGATATCCCCTATGATTGCTGAATTATTTCAAATTATCCTAAAGTGGGAAGGTTTTCAAATCCTCCATAGGGTGCCAAGAATATTATGAGGAACAACATCCATTTTGGCATCGTTAATGGTGAACAAAGATTTGAATTTATATTCTCTATGAAGTGACAAATGAAACATTTTTTCCTATCGATGGTGAACAAGGGTAAGACAATAGGTTTCATGGTTTGACTGAATTAATATTATTTAATGTTTCATTCACCTAGCGACTTCACTATTTCAATATGGAGCAAGGTTGAAGACACACAAGATCTAATCCCAGTCCTCAAGATACTCCAGTTCACTCTAATCCGGAAAAGATAATTTCATAAGAAAACATACAATGGAAAGCAGGTTCTTCATCATCAGGTATGTCTATTATTAAAGATATTTACATTCCTAAATCTAAATACTATGAAAAGTTTCTTGAATCCAAAACTCCCCATAGGATGCCTTTTAGTCATCCTTTAAAACAAGACACACCATTTGTCGACTTGTCAAATTTAGGTCTTTCTTTGTATCCTTTGGGAAAAGTGTCACATATCTTGAATCAAAGCTCTCCCAAGTGTAGGCCCATATCTCCTAAATCCAAAGACCTAATTTTACAACACATAATGGCTCATAATCAAAATCAACCTAGATTCAACCCTTGGGTTGTTGCTAGATATGGACCTCTTAGAATTCCCCAAAACCTAAATGATATGCCCAAAAACTATTTCAAAATTATTCCAAAGATCAATGGGGATAGTGAAACATAAACAAAAAACCACATTATCTCCTTCGAAGATTGCATGGATAACCTTGCTATTGAAGAAGATGTCTAGATGAGTTTATTGGTTTAAATATTGGAAAGGGATGTAAGGAAATGGTTCTACAATTTTCCCGTTAATTCAATCGACAATTGGGATATCCTTCATACTACTTTCATAAATTAGTGGGGTGAAAAAAGGGATCATCAATACTTATATAAATTCAATAAAAGATTCAATAAGATGTATAACAAGATAATCATTGATAATAGACACTCACAAGTACCAACTAAGGTAACTTATGTAGCTTCCCATGATTCTGATTTTTCAATGATGCTAAGAGAATGAATATATATTACTAAGACCATATGCAAAATGATGTTGTGGACATTGAAGAAAACATGGCAGTCTCTAGAAAGAATAATATGAAGGTTAAAAATGTTGATAAAAATAAACAAAAACAGGATCATGCTCAAGCTTATACATGCTCAAGTAGTCAACATGTAAATATTGAGGAGATGATAAATATGATTAAAGCATTGTCGAACAAAATCACAAGGTTTAATTTGGGGAATAAAGCAGTTGGCCTAGCACTTATAAATGTTGACCAAAGAAAAATTCCCCAAAATTGTGGTGGGTAGAGAAATAAAAAAAAAATTGATTCAGAATCAACTTCCTTTCAAAATATTGTTTAATCCTCATATACTGAAACAATAAATGAGGGATGAAGAGCCTCCCCCTTAACCTCATTTAAAAAATAATAATAACAATGTAATGAAGGACTATGTTACTAAAGAGATAGACATGCAGAAATTGCTCGATGAACAAGATACACCCTCAAAAATGAATTAGATAGAGGGTGAAGGGAGTTATACACACCTAACTCAAGATGATTATTAAGAATCCCAAGATTACACAATCAAAGCTCAGACATGCTTCAGGAGGACATTGAAGATTTATGGGCTACTCAATGAAAAAAAACATTGTTGATTCCTTGCAGATTTATGGGCTACTCAATGAAATAAAAACATTGTTGATTCCTTGCAGGCTAAACTAAAATGTAGATATGATCTATATCCAATATAGATTTCAAATAAAAAATTAATTGAAAGTCCTCTTGATGTCGTACCTAAAGTGACCAAAGCAAATATTCATGCAAGAAAGAATAAGACAACACTAAGGAAAGAAAATTAGGTAAAATAAAGTGATGAGGCTCAAAAACAAAGTCAAAGTTCATTATACAAGGCAAGTGAAATTAATAAAATATGAGATCCTATACCTTTGAATGAACTACTAAAGGTTCCTTCCTTTAGAGGAGATATAACTTAGTGCACGGGGTCTTCTAATTCTCATGTTCGTGCAACATGATTAGTACTTTTTGTTCTATTAATATCCAAGATGATTCACCGCAAGTGTCGGTGGGATCACACTTATAAAGAAAAGACAATATGACTCCTCTATTCTACATTAGTTTAACTATACATGATCAAATGCTTTACAACTGTAAGTTAATTTCAGAGATGTCGCATAATTTGATTCCAAAATATTTCTTGGATAACTTGACGCTAGATATTACAAGAGAATACAAAGACCTATAATCTTTTGATTCGAGGAAGGTTCAATGGTTAGGCATGATTAAAAATCTTGTAGTCAATTTATCTCAAATCCCCAATAAAAGAATTATGATGGACATCATAGTGGTAGATGTACCTTTCAAATATGGTATGATTTTATCCAAATTATAGGGCATGATTTTATCCAAATCATAGGGTGTAAAGTTAGGTGAAAATTTGTAGTTGGACTTATCTTATGCAACTATTTCAATTTATGGTGGAAAAACCAGAAAGTTTTACCATGAAACAATATTTTCATATACCATTAATGATTTCAAGAATCCCCAAAACTTTCTATCATTAAAAATACCGATCAAGTGGACATAATGCAATAAGTGGTGATACAATATCAACCCGATGAAAGTGGAATATGGAAGATGTATTTTGATGGTTCATAATCAAAATAAGGTTATGTGGATATGATCCTATTTATATCTCCTATAGGATAAATTATTATGTTATCATACAAGCTAAGTTTTGAGACTACAAAAAATGTGCTCAAAGGAAGCCTTGGTCTTAGGGATCGAAGCTACAAGAAGGATGAAAATTCAAAACTTGTTTGTTTTTGGAGATTTAGAGCTCGTGATAAATCAAGTAAAGAATAAAGCTAGACCAAACATCCAATAATGCAAGCATATAGAAGTCAAGTTTAGGATTTAGTAGAAAATTTCCTTCTAGTTGGTAATTTCGTAGTATTCCCAAGAGAAAAGAATCAACAAGTTGATTCCCTAGCCATGGTAGCAATTGTTTTCAGGCCACCAAATGTTTCTCATTTAAGATATGAGGTTGAGGTTTTGCATATACCATCAATTCCAAACAACATCAAACATTGACAAATTTTCGAAGAACCAATAGATAAAATGATTTCTAGAAATGGTAAATTAGTACTCATCCATATGCATTGATGAGTATGAAGAAGAAAACCAAATAGAAAATGGGGATACTCAAATCTTAGTTGCAACTCAAGAATAACTATATTCCCGTAGGAATTATTCCCCTCAAACAACTTTTTGATCAAAAGGACGTAGTGATAAAGAAAATCTTGAAGCCTTTTGTCAAAGGCATTGAAGAAGTTAATCTTGGCACTCTAGAGAAACCTAAAATGATAAGGCTTTCCAAGATGTTTGTGGAGTAGAAGCATAGGTATGTTAATCATTTTTAAGATTTTATCAATATATTTTCTTGGAGATATGAATATATTAAAACTTACGACCTGTTTATTATTGGGCATTAGATACCATTAAACGAAGGAGTTCATCCTTTCAATAAAATGCTCCAACAATTTAATCCTTTATTGTTTCTAATTATTGAGAAAGAAATTAAAATGTTGTTGGGAAATAGGATTATAATACCTTTGAGATATTATGAATGGGTTTCCAACTTGGTACCTGTTCGAAAAAACAATGGAGAGATCTACCTTTGTGTGGATTTCAATAACCTTAACTGGGTCTCTTTAAAAGGTAACTACCCTCTTCCAAAAATGGATGATATTTTGTAGATGGTGGTAGGAACACAGAAAAACCTCATGATGGATGTTTTTTCTAGATATGATCAATTTTCATTACATAAAGATGGCAGATATAAGGTTGCATTTAATATGCCTTGGGGTACTTTTATGTATGACACAAATCCTTTTGGATTAATGAACAAAGGAGCAACGTTTCAAAGAGATATGGAAATTCATTTTGTGGATGAAAATAATGGATTCATAGTCATCTCTTTTTATGACAAGATATTCTACTCTCAGTGTGATGATGAATATCTCAAGTGTTTGAGACATGTCTTCATCAAGTGCAAAATGTATGGATTGTCATTGAACCCCAATAAATTTGTTTTCACTATGACTAAAGATAAACTAGTTGGTAATATTATCTCCATGGAGGGAGTTAATATTGTTCTAGAAAGAGTGGAAGCCATTCAAGCTATTAGCTTTTCAAAACAAAAAAAAGAAATTCAATCATTTCTTAGAAAAATCAATTTCGTAAGGACATTCATTCCCACCTTCACTGAAATGATCAAATTCATAACTAATATGTTGAATAAGTGAAGTGAAGTGAAGTGAAGTGGACAAAATATGCTAGAGCCTCTTTTATTGAATCAAGAAATCATTGGGAAAGGATCATGTTCTAGGTAATCCTTATTATACTAAATGTTTTCTAGTTTTTCCTTAACATCATAACCTACCATTGTTGTTATGAGTTGTTATGTTGTTATAGAAAAATAAGGATGGTCATGAACAACCTATAACATTTTTCAGTAGAGCATTGAGGGACATTGAATTGAAATATAACATTATGGAGAGGCAAGCTTTTTCTAGGTAGTCCTTATTATACTAAATGTTTTCTAGTCTTTCCTTAACATCATAACCTACGATTCTTGTTATGAGTTGTTATGTTGTTATAGAAAAAAAAGGATGGTCATGAACAACCTATAGCATTTTTCAGTAGAGCATTTAGAGACATTGAATTGAAATATAACATTATGGAGAGGCAAGATTTTTATTTGGTGAAATATCTTAAAGCTTTCCAAGATTATATTTTTCATTCTAAGGTGATCACATTTGTTCCCAATGCAACTATGAAAGATATTATTTCCTATAAAGATAGTGATAGTAGAAAGGGAAAGTGGATTTCCAATATCTAGGAATAAAACATGGAGATCAAGACAACTAAATTGATTAAAGGACAAGGTTTGGCAAAGCTTGTGGCAAAGTCTAATTGTAAGGATTTGGGGATAAACAAAATTTCAAAAGAGAACCTCAATGAGATATTTGGATATCAATCTCAAGATCAATGGTAGGTATCATTAACACCAATGCAACCACATCTACAAGTTGATTAGATGCTTGCAAATTCCTCCCGGTATGCATGTATTATTTTCTATCTTCAGAATTTGAAATGCACTACACAATTTAATAAATCACAAGCACACTCCTTAAAGTTAAAGGTTGTGTTGATGGGTCAAAATGACCTTGGTCAATAGTAGGGGTTACACCCAGTGAAAAGTCCCAATTAGACTCCTCACCATTTGGAATAGGACCAAATTCTATCCTGCAACCATTATTTATTTTTGGGTTCACTGGTTGCGGCCCAATCCAACACTTATGGTTTTCTAAACTAAATAATGAAATGAAACTAATCTAAGATGAAAATGCATGTGTATCGACGTGACTAATATTGATCAAGTAATCACAGAACCAAACATTCTCATGTCAATGACCCATGAATTAGCTCATTGATAATAAAGAAAATATTACGAGTAAATGGTTGTAAACCCAGAACAATCCAATATTAAAACAACCATATATAATCATATGCTCACATATTCATGCAAACATTTCTAGATAACCTAAATAATAATGTGATAGCTACACATAATAATAGTATATAGTGTGAAATACATTCTTACACAACTCCAATGCTCAACAAAATCAATAGAATAGTCCATAATAAATACACACATAAATCATAGTTCTCCATAAATTATTTGGCCAAAAAAAACTTTTCCTCATCAAAAGTTTCAGTAATATTACATAAAAGTTCCAAGAGCCCCCCAAAAAGAACCTACTCTTAAAAAGAAAAAGTTACATTTATAGCCTCAAAGAATAATCCTCCTTTTTTTATTTTAATGCCTAGTGGTATTTTCAATTTCGATACCAAAATCGCTTACCTCCCTTGCTTAACTCTTCAAATCCTATTCTCTTGTCCCTTGTAAAACTTTAGGTTTAGATGAGAGATAGAATATAATATCATTTCATGACCTTCAAGTATTTGCAAGGTTTTAGCTTTTTTTTAATCCGTATGGAAGTTATTAACATGTCATTTTATACACTAAGGTCTCCTTTCCCATTTGTTTGCCTTCACCCTTTGATAGAGAATGGTATAAAAAGGATAAATAACTTTATAACTTGCCTCCTTGAAAAAAGATTGTTGTTTTAGGATGAGCACCATTTAAAACTTTTACTTATATGCTACCATTTAAAAACTTTGGTTCTGATTCGCACACTTGGAAACTTTGTATATATGCTCACACTTTTTGTTGTGACCTCTCCAAACTTTAGAGAGATGCACCATATCACACCTATTTAAACTTTGTGCAAAAAAACACACCCCTATACACTTAGTTGCACCATATCACACCTATTTAAACTTTGTGTCAAATACCGCACCTTTGTAAACTTTGTGTGCAATGCACCCTAACTTGTCCCAACCTCTCTAGTTGGGATACATGCTTTTTCAAGCTTGTTAGGTGATTTACGGTATAAATGGAACAAGCGTTGTTCTTAATAGTAACTGATTATTAATTTGAGGACCATCCACACGTAATTTGAAGTGGCTAGTTCATTAACCCAAACTAGTGCCATGCGATGTGATATTAGAAGCATTTAATTGGTTTTATTCTATGTATTTCTCGACATCTTTGTACCATACGTGCTTTTTTTCCCCATTATATACTCTCTTTTTTATCTATAGCTCGAGTCCTTCCTTTTGAAATTTCGTTTTCCGTAGGTTTAGAATTTTATGCTATAAAGGATTTTTTTTTTTTTAAGGCAAGAAGGGAATGTCTATTATTGTTTTTAAATTTTTTTCTCACCCATTCTACTTTATTGATTGCAAGCTTGTTTTGGTGTTCATTGTTTTCTACAATTAATTTAATTTTTTCTACAATTAATTTATTTTTTTTCATTTGAAGTTTAATTTTTTCTACAATTAACTTAATTTTTTTCATTTAAGTCCTAATTCTAGAACAAATTTTAGACTGTATAGTTTTCCTCAATAGGTCTTCTTTATTTTCTTCAATGCATTATAAGACATTTTAGCCACAATCCTTAAATGATTTTGGAGTTTTGTTTTTTTAATGTATTTTTCTATTTTCCTACTTGCATATAGACGGTTGAGAGAGTTTTCTTCTATATTCCTTTTAGAGTGCTTCTCTTATTGATGACCATGTAAGTGCTTTGGTGAAGCCTCTTTTGCATTAGAAAGGTAGTTCTTTGCAAAATAAAAACTTTAAGAGTGTATTTGGATGCTAAGACATTTCCTTTGCATTCTTAAGAAAATCTATCCAATGAGGAGTTAATTATAATGTCTTAGCATTTCCCACTATTCATAAAGAGAATTTGCCCTATGTTGAAGAGTCTTTTGTCCGCAAAACATTTAAGACAAATCCAATGCTACCTGATTCTAAAGTTGACAATTCTTTATCTTATGATGATGCCCAAATAGTTGAAAATAGGAACATGTCCACTTCAAGCCCTTGAAATCCATCAACAATATTGAATTCCATTTTCCCTACAATGTTGGGCCCAAATTCATTTTTAAATTGTAGTCTTAGGTACTTAAGTTTTTTTTGGTAAGGTATAATGATTCCAATTCTTTCTAGGTGAAATTCCTGAGGATACCTTAATTTGAGAAATTTCAAAATCTCCAAGGAAACATCAAATTCTCACTGTTTGAAAAGAGATTTTGATCTGATGGACCTTCCACTTTCTTCACAACCATCCACAACATCATAAAACACATATGGTACTAGGAAAGAGTTATCATGAAATAGTGAAATCCTTTTTTTCTCCATTTGCCCACCATCCTTTAATTGATTGTCATAAAAATGAGCAGATGGGAATTGGAATATCTCAAGATGCAAGCGATACTATGCGGAGATGTTTACAAAATGACATATGCTACTAAAGATTATAATGATAGAGAATAATCTCTAGCATGGATATTAATTTCCATTACTCCTGCTAAGACCATGACGATAATTCGTCTTCCATTTCTTTCGACCAACCAAGTTGTGACTATAGTCATCAAAATCTACAATAATCCTAAGCCAAATGATGCAACATTTTCTAAGGATATCCCAACTTCTTGAAATATATAACCAATATATAACATTTATTGAATTGATTCCTAAAAATTATTGAAACTATAACAAACCTATTCCTGCAAACAGAGGCCAAAATATCGATCTCTTGAAGAGATCTGACAAATTTTGTCTTTGGTTGAAGTTTGAAAATTTCCACTACTTCTTGCATATCCATTGCCTCTCTAGCAATGTCAAATTCCTTACCCCACAACTCTTGAAGAGAAACATAGAATTGGTCCTTTAATCCAACCTTTTTCAGCCACTGAGGAGTTTAGGGAATAAATTATAATTCAATTACCATAAATACACCCAATATAGAACCCGATTTATTTTGACATATAAAATGTGTAGTTTTCCAAAATGATATCTTATTGATATGTTGACTGAGAATGGGGTTATCCATCAACATCTAAGAGATTGTATCCTAGGAAAAAAGTACGTTGACATATAAAATACTTGATATTAGGAACTTGGTGGGGGTGCCATTTCTTTCCAGAAAACAATTTAGCGTCGACCTATGCCTTATAGATGCTACAATCAACCTAGGTGATGCTATATGGAAATTCCATGGGTTAGGCTTAATCAAAGAACCAAGAGGTGCAAAAAACACATGCAATAAGAACCACATGCAAAACAACAGGAAGTTGAGAAACAATCACCCATTCAAACATCAAACTTTCAATGATTAAAAAACCAAAAGGATGCAGTCAATGGACTAAGCAATCAAAAGATTTGATTTGAAAAAATTTAGAAGGAGGGGCCTGAAGATGATGGACTTGGGGGCTTGTTGAGGCCTCAATAATTGGCAACACACTAGATTAAGCTAGAATCTCAACTTTCCCTCCCTGAATTATGAGCATAAAATGCATATGGTCACATTCTTACACTACTAAATATGGTGTTGAAGTCTGACAGGGAGTTCCAACGTTACAAATAAAATTGACCTTACCATCGAAAATTACTCTTCTCAATTTTTTGTTATATTTTTTTCTTGGTGCCCCAACATTTGTCAGACTTCATATGACATTAGATAATCATTAGACTTCTGACTCTTATTTGATAGTTTGAAATAAAAAAAACTTCTCCACAACCTGCTCAACTACGGAAAAAACTTCATGTATCTAGGCAAGATCAATGATTCACCCATGCTAACATCATCGTCGTGACCCCACACCACCCCATGGCTTTCCACTGTGGCACCCATGTGGAATTGCCACATCAACAAATTATCCATCTCATGGGTGCATTTGACACCTTGGGGCTTAATTATGTTGGCTAGGAGAGATAAAAATGTTTGTCAGGGGATTATTATGTCGGATAACGTGTAATAGGTTGTTTGTTAGGGTCCTAACCCACACATAGGTAGAACAATATATTCAGATGTAATAAAGGTCAATATTGATAATGCCTTGCAATAAAATAAAATAAGTTGGATGTAAGAAGACCTAAAAGAAGCTTCCACTTCTAGAAGGATCTTCCTCTAGATGCTTCTTTTGATAG
>CBVK0101698805.1:0-12167 GCA_900067695.1 Picea abies | reverse complement strand
CTCGAAGAGGCTTATTATCTTAAATTATCTCTTTTTCAAGGTGTTGAGTACTTTTTCTAAGGTTTTTCTATGCTATATTGGTATTTGGTTCTTAACATCAAGGGTCACAAATGGAGAAGAACTGACGAACCTACAAGAAAACTTTCTGGATGCACAGTTATTATTAGTCCATATTGCTTATGAACATTTCATAGATATCATTCAGTACTTGAGCACAAGTACTGCGTCGCAAGAATACAACACCGCATAGAAGAAAAACTTGGTAGTCCGTGCAATAGACTATCAACTGATTGTAGGACACTTATACAAAATGGGCGCAGATAGCATATTGCGAAGATATGTGTTAGAACATAAAAGACCAAAATTTTTAGCAGAAGCCCGTGAGGGAATAGTAGGAGGGTACGATGCAGGCAAAGCTACCATGCATAAGGTATTGCACGTAGGACTTTGGTGGCCAATGATTCACAGATACTTGAAGGAGTACTGTCAAATATGCGATGTCTTTCAAAGGGTAGGAAAACCCAGCAGAAGGGACGAAATTACATTACGACCACAAGTAACATTACAGGCATTCGAAAAGTGGGAAATAGATTTTGTGGGACCAATCAAACCACTAGCAAAAAGAACAGGAGCTAGGTACATCATTACCGTGACAAAGTAGCTAACAATATGGGCGGAAGAAACACCAGTGAAAGATTGCAGTGTAGAAACAACAATGCACTTTTTATTTGAACAAGTTATCACTATATTTGTTTTCCCAAGAGTTTTGATGAGCGACCAAGGCACGCACTTCATAAACAACAACATCAATGCAATGATTGAAGAATTTGAAGTCCGTCACCAGAAGAGCACATCGTATCATCCACAGGAAAATGTGATCTGAATTTTATGAGCATAACAAAATGACTACAAATTATTAATAGGTGCTTAACACAAAATAACAGAGATACAGTAGAACTGATTTTCTATTCAATAAGGAAATAAGTTGAAACTGTAAAATGTAGTGGAAACAAGCTTGCTGGAATGGTGGCGTCTTATCTCTAAGAGGAGATGTGACAGCTACGCTCATTCATAAGAAGATGATTACAATTAGGCTCTGAAGGAATTTTTACAATAAATAGGAATGCCAAAAACCCTATACATCCAAAAACCTAACCCTAGGAGATGAAGCACCAAAATTCATGTGGGCCCCGTTTGGGTAAGTTAGTACATTAACTTCCCGAGGTCGTAACTTTTGCATACGATCTTCATTTTAGGCGTATGATAGCCTTTTGGAAAGGTATCATTGAGGAGATTAATTTTGGGGCCTCAATCATTCTATCGCCTATCATTGAGTTGGGACGAACCCGAAAAACTTTCATTTAGGCCCTCAAAATGGCCTCGGAAGTTAAAACTGCTAAAAATAGTAAATTGACAAAATTGCCAGAAAACTGTTTTGAGCTAGTTGGAGAAGGTGGGTGGCCACCGATATCCACCTGTATCAATCCTCCCTTCTTAGGAAGAAATGTTCTCCATTGCATTGAGTTCCCCCATCATATGAGGAAATTTCTGTTGAATTTGGCCCCGGGTGATCCACTTGCCTTGGTGCAAGAGCTGCCCTGCTTTGACGACTCGATAAAGTTGGATCCTTTGCTGTCGAGTGCCCTTGATCTGTTTGTCCACAATATGATCATTGGATTCTTGTTGTATGCAGTAGGGTTTGATCTCTATTGGTGTCAGTTTCTCTACTATGTTCGAGGTGTCCAATAATGGTGGGAAATAAGGCCGAAGGAGATCCACGTTGAACACTGGGTGCAGGCCAAGGAAAGGAGGAATGTTGAGCTCAAAAGAATTATATCCCATGGCTTTGGTGATGGTGTATGGCCCATAATGGAGTGGGTGAAGCTTCTGATGGGGTCCTGTAAGGCATTCTTTCTCCAAGTGTAGACAAACTTTGTCGCCCACCTGAAGCTTATGTGGCACCCAATGTTGATCATGGCGCTACTTGTACTTATCATTGGACTTCTATAGGATATCCTGAACTTGTTGGCGGATGTGATGGATCCGCTCAATGAACTGGGTGGCTTTGCCAGCTTTAGTTGGAGTAGGAGATGAGTCAGTCGAGGTGACCGCAAGGGGAAGTGCAACATCTATGGGACCCAATGGTTGGAATCCCAACCCCACCTGAAAGGGGTTGTGGCCAGTTGAGCTATGCAGGGCTTAATTGTAGCTATGTTGGACATAGGGAAAGCTCTCATCCCATGTGCGAGGGTGCTTTGAATTATGCATGTGAAGGATATGCACAATCATTCGATTTACGACCTCGCTTTGGCCATCTATCTTGGGGTGGAAGGTTGTGGATTTGGTTAGCTTGGTGTCCAGCAGTGACCAGAGGCTCGACCAGAATGTGATGAGAAATCAACTGTCCCGATATGAGACAATGGTTTGTGGGATTCCAAAATGTACCCAGACTCATTCAAAGAATATCTTGGCAGTGGCCTCTGCTGTGATGTTCTTCGTGTAGGAAACCAGAATCGCCATCTTAGAAAAGTGATCAACAACCAAAAAGACACAGTCATTTCCCTGCTTGGTGGACGAGAGGCCAGACATGTATACCATTGAGATGGATTCCCATGTCCTATCAGGAATAGGAAGAGGGGTGTATAGGCCCTGTTTCTTAGTGGTCGTTTTGGAAATAGTGTAAGTAGTGCAGGACCTGATATACTTGCTGACCTCTTGTCGAAGTTTCGGCCAGTAGAAATTTTTCTGTAGCATTGCCACTGTCTTTACCACACCAAAGTGTCCGGCCACCCGATTGTAGTGGGCTTCCCAAATCAGCTTCGATCGATCGCTTGATAGAACACAGATATGGCCCAACCGACGCATCAACCCATCCTGAAGATGGAAATTATTGACAACTGTGTTTGCACCCAACATTTGGTAGGTGGTGGCAAAGTATGAATCTGCCTCATAGAATGGGGGCCATCCAGAGGTCTCATGACCACAAGATTCTAGCACCGTGGTGAGTGCCATGACTGGCAGTCTACTGAGGAAATAAACGATGCGATTGGTGCTTCCTATCTTATACTTGAGGTGGAATTGCTACAATTATGTGGACCACTTTTGATCGCGATCATTCTATAATTTTCCTTGTGTATGCATGAACTGCAGTGCCTTATGATCAGTGTGGATGATTGTCTCCTTCCCAAAAATATAATGTCTCCACCGGTTGCAGGCTTGCACAATGGAGTACATTTATTTGTCGTAAGTAGGGTACTTACAGACAACATTTGATAGTGTCTCACTATGATAGGCCATAGGGTGGTCATGCTGAGTGAGAACAACACCCACCACATAGTTCGAAGCATCTGCCTCGATCTCAAAGGGTTGTTGTAGGTCTGGTAGTGAAAGTACTGGGGCTGAGCACAAGCATTGCTTCAAATCATCGAGCACTTGATTTTGGGACCTACCCCACACAAATTTCACCTTACCACCACCCCTAGTTATTTGGCTAAGGGCCCATGCAATATGGGAGAATCCCAATACAAACCTGCGGTAGAAATTGGTAAGGCCCAAGAAGCTCCGAAGCTCAGTGAATGTGGTTGGGGATGGCCAGTCACGGATGAATTGGATCTTGGTTAGTTCCACATGTATGCCATGTTGATCAATGATGTAGCCTAGGTAATGGACCCTGTCCATGCTGAAGGAGAATTTTTCCAAGTTAGCATATAGCTTGTGTTGCCGTAGGGTGTGTAGAACCTCCTGAATATGTTGCAGGTGTTCGGCCCAAGTCTTGTTGTAAATGCGAATGTCATCTAGATACACCACTAAAAAATTATTGGTAAATGGTCACATGATATTTTCCATCATCCTCATGAAAGTGGCTGGAGCATTTGTCAAACCAAAGGGCATGACCAACCATTCAAAAAGGCCTTCCTTTCACTTGAAGGCGGTTTTCCACACATCTGTCTGTTCTATCGGTACTTGGTGGTAGCCAAACTTCAGATCAATCTTACTGAAGTATTTGGTCCCCATGAGTTGATCAAGGAGGTCGTCGATTTGGGGAATCGGGTATCGATTTCTAACTATGATTTTATTCAGAGCTTGGTAATCAATGCAGAGTCACCAGGTTCCATATTTCTTCTATACCAACAAGATTGGGCTCCCGCACGATGATGAGATGGGATGGATGTGCCCCTTGTGGAGCAGATATTGGATCTGTCACTTGATCTCCTCATTTTATACCAGAGAGTGGCGATAGACTAGCCCATTGAGTAACGGTGCACCGGGGGTTAGATCGATGGGGTGCTTGACCTGGCAGTGCAAAGGTGCCCCAGTAGTTGAGGAGAATATATCTGAGTATTCTTCCAAAACCTTATCTACTTTCTTTTGTTGTGTGGAGAGTTCGGCCGTAGAGACCCTGGATGTGGCTGTAGTCTTTTGCTTATTCTGAGAGTGAATCATGAAGAAGACAAAATTCCCTGTATGAGAGATGACCTTCCTTCATTGCTTAGCAGAGATCAAGGAAATAACACTAGGTGGGACTGACTCAGGTATCCTGTACAATTTCCTGTTCAAAGTAATAATAACACTATGAGGCCTAGAATCATATAAAGCATGACGTTTCCATAAATAAGGTTGGCCCAAAAGAACATCACAAACTTCGAGAGGATAAACTTCACACAATACATCATCTTTGAAGGGCTTGATGTCGTACGACAGTCGACACTGTTGGTTGATGCGAAGATCACTTCCTTGGCGGAGCCATCCAATGGTGTAGGGTTGTGGGTGTGGAGTTGTTGGCAGGGCCAACTGCTTGATGGAATCTGCTGATATGATGTTCTTCTGGCTACCACTATCAACGATGAAGTGTAGTGGGGTGCCTTTTACCCACATATATGAATGGAAGAGGTGTTCTCCTTCTTCTGGCTTGTCTAGTTCACCATGCTGGAGCTTGGTGGTAGCAACGGTGGCACTGGGTTTCATGTCAATGATCTGTCTTCCCCTTTATGGTTCTGGCTTAGAGTCAGAACCTGCATCTGATTCAGAGGCTTTCACTTCATCCACCAGTGACTGCTTTGAGCGACAGTCAACAGCGTTATGCCAATGACTCTTGTGGAATTCACACCACTTCCCCATATCTTTCTTTGTCTTTTCAGTGTCCTTCTTTGCTTGTGGCTTGGAATGGTTGTTCTAATACTATCCATATTTTATTTGTCCTTTGTTCTATGGGTTGGGGCCACCCTTTAATGGCTTTTTTTGTGAGGGGTTCCCAGGCCCAAATTGCAGCGTCTTTTGTTTGAGCTTTTGCTCGATTTTGACGGCATATTGGTAGGCCGCGCCCAAAGATGAGATGTACAGAAATTCCATTTCGGTATGGATGTATCTATGCAGTGCATTGCGATAATTGAGCACCATATATCACTCTAAATATTTGATACCCAACTTGGTGCACAAGGTATGGAAGATATTTGTGAAATCTGACACTACTTGGTCTCTTTTTTGCCGCAGTGTGGTCCATTTGGTATACCAGTCATCATAACTTCTGATAGGGTAGTATTGTTCCTTAATAGAATCCCTGAAGGATTCTCAAGTGTATGTGACTGTAAATAATGAGGGTTCCTCTGTTTCCTTTTTCTCACAGAAAGTTTCCCACCAATCTTTGACATGGGGAACGACTTTGAGGAGAGAAAAAGTAATATTTTCTTTATTCGAAAATTTATGGAAAGAAAAATACCCTTCTAGTAGATTCAACCACTTGTCTACAACATATGTGTCTATCTGACCTTCAAATATTGGAATATCGAAGTTTATTTGTACCTTGAAGGGGGCGGTGCTTCCGCTCGAAGAAGATGCGTCGCCTATTGGTAGCCGCTGAAGGATTTGTGTGAAACTATCTATCATCTCATTCCTTTGTTGTGTGAGGACATCCTCAATGAACAACTTGAAAGGATCTCCTGTCCTGTCATATTTTTTTTCTCCTTCCATAAGAGGTCTCTTGGGCATGAGATAGATTTTGTCCTCAAGAGAAACAAGCTAGAGACCCAACTCTTTATACTCTGACCTCATTGGGGACATGCATTAAGACAAAAGGGAGAAGACCGCTCTAATACCACTGATCTGTATTTTATGAGCATAATGAAATGACTACAGATTATTAATAGGTGCTTAACACAAAATAACAGAGATATAGTAGAACTATTTTTCTATTCAATAAGGAAATAAGATGAAACTGTAAAATGTAGTGGAAACAAGCTTGCTGGAATGGTGGCGGCTTATCTCTGAGAAGAGATGTGACGGTTGCGCTCATTTGCAAGAAGATGATTAAAATTAGCCTCTGAAGGCATTTTTACAGTAAACAGGAATGAAAAAAACCCTAGACATCCAAAAACCTGACCCTAGGAGATGAAGCGCCAAAAGTCATGCGGGCCCTGTCTTGGTAAGTTAGTACATTAACTTCTCGGGGTCGTAACTTTTGCATATGATCTCTGTTTTAGGTGTATGATAGCCCGTTGGAAAGGTATTATTGAGGGGATTCCTTTTGGGTCCTCAATATTTCCATATGAAATCATTGAGCTGGGACGAACCCGAAAATCCTTCATTTAGGCCCTCAAAATGGCCCTAGAAGTTAAAACTGCTAAAAATAGTAAATTGCCAAAATTGCCAGAAAGCTATTTTGAGCCAGTTGGAGAAGGTGGGTGGCCACCGATATCCACCTGGATCAAAATTTCACAATGGAATCATTTAACAAAATATTGGAGAAATCGCTGACAAAGATCTGTAACGTCAACAGAGATGATTGGGACCTTAAAGTACCAGCATTATTATGAGCATACAGGACTACATGCAAAAAGCTGACAGGGCACATGCCATTTAGACTGGTCTATGACCAAGAAGCAGTAGTGTCATTGGAATCACTAGTACCAATATTGTGCGTAGCAGCGATCACACAAATGAAAGAAAGAGGCACAGTACAGGAGCGACTAAATCAGTTGCTAACTATGGAGGAAGACCGGATCTTAGCAGGATTCCACCAGCAAGTTCAGAAAGAAAGAGACAAAGCTTGGAATGATAGACACATTAAGAAGAAGACATTCCAGGAAGGATATCTTGTATTTATGTATGACATTAAATCGCTTCAGCACCTAGGAAAGCTGAAAATGCATTGGCTTGGACCATATGAAGTAAAATCTATCACAGATGGAGGAGTTGTACAGTTAATGGGGTTATCTAGTGAATAACCTAGAAGGATGATCAATGGGAGCCGACTGAAATTGTACAAGGACAGTCGACCACCCACCTCGCAATAAAAATAAAATAAAAAAACCAGCAGAATGATAGTGCGCCAAAAGAAGAAAGGGCAAACAAAACTACACCGCCATCAGTAAAGGAGCAAAGGAACCAGGAAGAAACATCATAGCTGTAGGAGATAGAGAAGAATTTCAACACAACAACTGACTTGTTTGATAAAGAAATGCAACTTTGGACCAAGTTAGAGGAGGATCAACAGGTCCACAAATGGGACATGGAAGAAGAAAGGATCAACGCAGTGATCCAAGAACTCAAACAGAAGCAGAAGACAATGCCAATCCCAGAATGCATCAAGGGGGTGCAAGAGATGAAGAAGCTGCAGGTAGAACTCACCACTGCATAATCGTAGAAACAAGAGTGTCAGGCTCAAATGGAAACATTGTAGGAGCAGGTAGTAGAAGTATTGGCATAAGAAGAGTAAGTGAAATCACGGATAGCACATACTTAGGAAGAATGTGCTGGATTGATCAACGACGAAGTTGTAGTCCAAGTAATGGACAAAATCAAAGAGAAGACTGCGCAGGCGAAGACACAGGCAACATAACTCAATAAAAGGTTCCAGGCGATCACCAAGGAGATCGAGGAAACTCAGAAGGATTAAGTGGCTCGGGACGAGCCACATGTCAGTGTTGGGGGCTTCTTGGCAGTAGGTCAAGATGGAAAGAGAGACATTTTTGGGAAAGAAGGCATGCAGGAGGAAAGGGACAGTGGGAAGGAAGAAAAACATGCATGCATAAGGAAAGTGCCAGCTAGAAGGGAGAACAACACGCACGCATGCATGGAAGACCTAACAACGTTAGGCTTAGGGTTTTGGGTGATGTATTGTAATGGCTTAAGAGCCAGTAATGTATAAATATAGAAACTTAGATATCATAGAGGGGTTCAGATCTAGAGGAGTTTTGAGTTGTAACACTGTGATATTTCGATGTATGAGTCCTTTTTGTAAGTTGTTGAGTCGAGGAAGACAAAAAAGGGTATATCTTGAGGGTTATATCGTAGGTTGAGGATCCTAGTGTGATCTAGTCCACCTCATATAGATCTTACCCGATGGGGAAGAGTTGTAAGTGCGCGACGTTGTTGATGATGAATTACGATAATAAAAGAGGCAAGAGCCAAATCTTTGTGGACGTAGCCTAGGAGGGGGTGAACCACGGTAATATCGAAGTTATGTGATTGAATGCATGTGTGCTTATATTGCATTACAGTAGATATTTCTTTACTATATGAATGGATGAATAAACTTGCTGTGTTACTAAGTAAATGAGTGTTATATTTCCTATTAAATGAGTAAATGATCGAATATTGTATTCACAGTAATGTTAATGGTTCAGTATATTTCTCTCATAGCTCACGCTCAATCATAGGTTGTAAACACCTAAGTCTTATATCCACCCATTAAAGCTATCTTGGGTGAGATTGCGCAGCGCATCCTGTGTGTTGTGTTTCCTTCTGGTTTACTAGAAGGGCCAATAGTTTTAGAGGATTTGTTGGAAACTTGAATGACATGAACCCTGGGTCAATGAGAAGCTCATATTAGAATAGAAGAATAGTAACCAACACATGGTCTTATTCCAAAATTCATCTTTGCTGGCCTTTTCATTTCCATAGCTCGTAGGGATTTTTTTTCAATGTTGTTTCTGAGCATTACTCTGTTTTGAATGTGAATGTTGTATCCACTGCATGTGTCCTAAAAATATCTGTCAATTTGGAATCCATTATCATTATTCAATCCATTTCCTGTACTTTCTTGTTCTTTCTTTCAACAACTCCATACTACTGAGGTTTCCTAGCAATGGATAATTTCCTTTTTATTCCATGCATGTTGCAATAGTCCATAAATTTCTTTGAATTGAACTCTCCTCCATTATTAGATCTCAAACATTTGATTTTTGAATCTATTTCATTTTCAACCATTTCCTTTGTCTCTGAACCACTCTATGAACCAATATATGAATCCATGCTCTCGTCCATAGTCACATATCTGTCCAAACCTGCTAAGTGTTCTTACGAATCCATCTCTATCCATATTTTCCAAGACTCTATTGTTAACTATCCATAATGATGACCCATTTATCACTTTACTATCATGAAGTCTTCACTACTACAACTGATTTTACTTCTTCTAACTGACTGCTCTGGATCTGTCTACTCAAACTCTGCAAGTTGCTCGAAGGATGGTTCTTTGGTCTATCATAGCTATTGCATAGGCTCCCCCTGTCTAATATTCATGGTACCTCGGAGTCTCTAAGCTAGATGGATCAGAACAATTTCCTCTCTGATGTGTAGTCATCATCATCTTCATTGGTAGATTCATCATCTCTCTGAGCTCTGACTTCTTTCTTTCAGTCTGTGGATTCATCTTTCACTACAATGCCTGAAAGTACAATCTCTTGAACCTGTTCCTTATTTACCCATCCTTATTTTCTTTCAATTATTTCCCAAACCTTTCTTTATCTGACATCTTTTTTTTTCTCTATAGAATTTTCTTTATCTCGTTTTATTGCCAACCTTGCGATATTTGGGACCTGTTCTTTGTGTTTTATTATCCATACTTTCTTATATCTGATATCAGTGTTTTCTTTCATGGAAGTATCAATCATGCTTATACAATCACTAGATATGTGTCCATATTTATGACATTTGTAACATTCAATGTTACGTGGGACCACACAGACATTTCTTTCTTGAACATTTTTATAATCCTTGCAATTTGCAACCTTATGAGCAAAATTAGTAAAATAAAAATAGTGACCATAAAAGAAATTTGCATACTTGGGAGTGAATGATCTTCTTTGTGGTGTATTCCTTCTAAAATTATACCTTGACTGATCATGATCATGATTGAAGCTTCTTTGTGGCATGAACATGGATGGTGTTCTTGAATATGTATCTTCAATAGTTTTCTTAGATTTTGGTTGGCCATGATTCCTCCCTTTGAGTAGTTGTGCATAACTCCTTCTATTTTCTTCATTCTTGTTTTCTAGTAACCTAGAGTGATTCTCTTCATTCTCTATAACTGATGTGGATGTTTCTGTCTCTTAAATGTTCTTGTTGAGCTTGACGATTTTACTTCTCAATGTGACAACTTCTTCTTCAATATTCTCAGCCTCTTCTTCTTTATTCATTATCCGAGACTTCATGACTTCTTCTGTTCTTTTCACTTCTTCAAGCTAAATTTTTAATGTGATTATTTCTTCTTCAAGTCCTTTCTCTTCTTGACCAAACTCTGCCTCAAGCTGGTTTAGATCATTATTTCTTTCCTTAAGATGATCTGTCAATATCTTCTCTCTCATTTATGCTTATTCCTTCTGTGATGTTATGTTGGTTTCCAAATACTTCTTTGATATTCAAGATTCTCTTCAATATTTATGGATTCTTCTGGCTGAGTTCTTAAGTTCTCGATGACCTGTTGGGCTTCTTAAAAAATGTGAACACTTTCCTTTTGTTTCATCAATTCTTTCTTGAGTAACTTATTTTCTTCTCTTAATTCATCTAAAGCACTAATCAATTCTGCTTCATAATTGTCTTCCTTTTCAATTAATTTTTCCGTCTCGTCTCCTTCATGGCATTCTATTTCAAGATGTCTGTGTTTTTGACAATCAAATAAAAACAACATACCTCTGGTGATTATGTACTCTTCATCTTCTGAATCTGTTTGACATGGTGAACATAATTCTTATTGGTCTGTATCTCCATCTTCTTTGGCATTTTCTGAATCTGCGATGGGTGAAGAATATATGTCATGTAACTTATCCCAAATTTCTTTGGCTGATGAACATTTACCAACCTTTTCTGTTACCGGATTAGGTAATCCTTCCTAGATGAAATCCATTGCTATTTTGTTATTCTTCTTCAATTCCTTTTTGGCTACAGTCTTTGCCCTTTTTGAATTATCATATCCTGTAACAATTGATAGCCAAATATAATGTCCTTGTGCTTGTAAAAATACTTTCGTCCTTCTGCTCCACATCTCATACTTTAAACCCTTCTGACCATTAAATATTGGTACTCCATTCTCAGAATAATCCATGATCTCATTCCAGTGGTTAAATAGTTTCCTGAAGGAACCTGCTCTGATACCAATTGTTGGATTACTGAGAGGGGGGTGAATTAGTAATAGAGCAATTCAATCCTTTTTAACCACAAAATGAAAGTGTTATATCAATGTAGAATTATCATCCAATAGTTTCATAGTAAATAAAAAATGAAAAAATGAACAATCATACACACACACACACACAGTACACTAGTGTTTTTACATGGAAAGCCAAAGCGGGAGAAAACCACATAATGCTTTTTCTTATATGTCTTTAAGAAAACATTCATTGGAAGCATCAACTTCCTTTGTTTTCCAGCTACAACTAGAAGGAGGCTCCAACCCCTTAGTTTCTCAGGCTACAACCCGAGGGAAGCTCCAAATCCCTAATTCTCTAGTTACAACCAGAAGGAGGCTACAACCCCCTATGTTCTTCAGCTACAACTAGAAGGTGGTTACAACCACCTATCCTTGCCTCGTCCAATCGCCCTGTCGTATAAGTAAAATGATGGAGCCACTGTCACACTATCACTGTAAGATATACTATTGTAAACCTGTACCAATCAAACTGTAATCAACCTACACCATAAACAAGTGCATCAACCATGCACCAACCTGTACCAAACAACCTGTAATAAGCCTGTACCATAAAATAGTGCATCAACCATGCACAAACTTGTACCTCAACATGTAATCAACCTGTACCATAAACAAGTGCATCAACCATGCACCAACCTGTACCTAAACCTATACCATCAATGAGTGCATCAACCATGCACCAAATGTGTACCAATATTGCATCAAATACACATAAACTATGGCTCATCAATATGTACCAACA
>CBVK0101698803.1:0-12319 GCA_900067695.1 Picea abies | reverse complement strand
TTCAATTTTTAAGCATTTTTGTTCATTTCTTCTCCTTCTTTCTTGCTTTCAGTGGCTAACTTGTTTGGGAGAAGGATTGGTACGGCCTCCTCCCCACGTGTGAGCCTTGGGTAGCTTAGATCTAGTTTAGATCTTGCCTTGTTTGATTTTTTTGAGCCTTTTTGAGCTAAGAAGTGGGGCTTGGTTGATGTTGGGCATCCCCCAAGCCTAAGACGTGGGGTAGGGTTTTGGTTTTGCTTGTTTGTTTGCTTCTTGTCTTTCTCCTTGTTTCATTCTCTTGCTTGCTTGCCTCTCTCTATTTCTCAATATTTCCTAAAGATTAAGCAAGCTAATTAATTTCCTACCTATTGGGAGAGGAATACCCCAAGTGGTAAGGCTAGGGTTTAATATGTGATTGTGATCTAAGTGCTTAATGTTCTAAAATATTCTAGATCTAGATCCCATACATGGTTAATCCTTAGGTTAAGCCTATTGGGCATAATAACTTAATTAGATCTACTTGCATGCTTAAAGCTCTTCAAAGTTTAAATATTTTTCTTAGATGCTTAGATCTATAACTCTAAATGTTTAAATGCTTCAATAAGTAAATGGTGTTTTTCTTTCATGCTATGATCTATTAAGGCCATTTGCCACATGCTTTAAGTAATCTCATTGATAAGTTGATAGTGTAGGCAAACACTTAAATCTTTTTCTTTCTCACACTTAATGCTCATATCTAAATGCTCTTAAATCATAAGATAAGTGTGATTGTCCTTCATTTCTTGGTTGGCAAGTTGTTCTTGCCTTTGTAGTTTCTTCCTTTACTTTACAAGCTATCTATTTGTGCATCTAGTGATTTGCTCTCACATAGCATATATGTGTTAATGCCTTTCATTTCATAATCTTAAGCAACACTTTTAGGCTGAAGTGAGTTTCGGCCAAGTCATTAAATCACATCTTAAAAGTGTCATAAAATCCTTAAAACACTCTAAAACACTCCTAAAAGTCTACCTAATTCATATCTTAACTTAATAGACTCTTTAGGGTACCTTAGACCACCATCTTCACCATATAAAACGGGGATTGAGGGGCAACGGAAGGTGATTAGGCCGGGGACGGTATCGTGGCGCGGAGCGTCCTTTCTGTGAGAACTCAATCTTTCGGGCTGACCTACGAAGCTAGGGTAGGCCTTGTTGCCATACTTCTTGAGCATCCAAGAGTCATTTGGCAATAGGAGGAGGAGGCTTTGGTGAAAGCTTAATAAGGGTAACTAACAATTAATAATCTTAAGGAACCTTAATAATTCAACCTTAGACTTAAATCTCTAAACACTTTCGTGGGTTTAATAACTAAGAGTGGGTGTTCTTCATCTTCATAATACTTGTGCTTAAAACTCATAAATCTTCTTTATTGACGTATTGTGATGTATTGATGATGATCTCATAGATGCAATATGATGCTTTGATCTCCTTGTACCCTGCACACAAAATAATTAAAGTGGTTAGCTTGTTTGTTGTATTTTAGCATTCTTTACTTGTAAATCTTGTACTTAATTTTTTATTCAACTATTCTTTTGTATAACTTGTAATCATACTTGTAACGAATCACCCTAACATCTAGTTGACCCCTTGCCCAATCTTAGGCACTAGTCTTAGTTGCCCTAGGAAAAGATCTTGCTTAACATACTAACCCTTGCATCTTGTATTGTTGCTTGTGCATCTTAGGATTAGAATCCCCTCAAGCCTTAACAAATTAAAACTAACTCCTAGAACTTAACTCTAAAACTAATCTAGAAACTAGAGACTACCCCCCCTTGGCTTCCCTAAGAGTGAGCCTAGACGGAAGAGGTTCTGGTCAAAGTAACAGTGTGGGCTGTGAACCTAGGCATTGTGCCTCCAAGGACACACTAAGTGAGTCGAACTTGGCTCACGTTTGCAAGTATGTATTAGGATGGCAACAGACCCTTTTTGCTTTCTTTGATAAATCTAGTTTAGAAATGTAAACCTATTGATTTTTCTGCAATAAGTGGTTATCCACATGTGATTCCAGAAAAAGCAATTGAAAATTTGCCTTGTTTTCAAAATAATAATATTGTTGATGTTAGACGTCATGTTAAGAAAGTTTCCCTTTGCTTTAATAAATGGTGTTGTAATGCCTTATATGAAGATGTGGGAATGAAATTGTTTATCTTATCCCTTGATGATAATGACCTTGATTGGTTTACAGAGCTTAAAGATAAACAGGTTAGAACTTACAATGAGTTGATTGATGCTTTTATGGAAAAATGGAAGGAGGACTCTCCGAATATGAAAACAATCAATCCAGATGTTAAGAATGATGCTTCACCAAATTCCAATCAAAAGTTTAAAGAAGTCATTCAAGCCATAGAGTTTATCTATGCAAAACAGTTAAATGCCATGAAAGCTCGCCTGGCAGAAGCAGAAGCTTCTATCAACTATTCAGACCCTATAGAGCCAGAACTTCACAATGAACAAGAAAGGGAATTTCACCTGGAAATTACGGAAGAGCCTATAGATGAGTCATTAATTGGTCATGAGGAAACAAAGGAATTTGAGTTTGAAATGATTGAATATCCAAATAATTCAAATCCCCACCCTCCTCCTGAGGAACCCATCTGCTCAAAGAAGATCTTCGACAGTCATGATGAACCTGAAACGATCAGTGAAGCAAAGGTCTTGACAGCTCCAATTCCAATATCTCATCCGTCAGAAGAATCAATAATAGATAATGGAAGAGTAGAAGACAAGTCCGATTTTTCAATGTCAGATCATTATGAGCAGTGGTTGGGCTTCCACCATGATAGTCCAATGCAGAGATTCATCAAAACTTTACAAGGCTTGCCAGACTTCAATGTTTGGCTAAAGAAATGAACATGTTTCTTGGGTGGTCTGATCCCAAGAAAAGAGCCAAGTTGATCAAACTTGGAAAAGGATCTTCAACGAGTCATCCCAGACAGGGATTTTTCAGACATCTGAGGTCTTATTTCATCCATGACATGGTTGTTACATATATTTTCTACTTCAGCCAGTTCGATAATGACAAGGTCAAAACTACCAGTGAGCATACAAATTTATCAGGCTTTCTTCAGTGATGCTATGGAGCATCCTTTGTAACGTATCTCTAACCCTTTCCTCCGCATTTTAAATTTTATTTATGCTCACTTTCTTCTTTTATACTTTATGTATAGTAGTTCATATTCATTTTGTATTATATTTTGTATTCACGTGTATAATAATTGTACAATTTCAATTTACACTTGGTCTTCATATACATGTGTCGCTGATGTTTTTGGTGAGATGTTAGTGATGTAGGGACAGATTATGGATTCTCGCATGCTCTCATTTTTGCTTAAAGATCAAGCACACGTCCCCATATGGAGCCAATGTTATCCACCAAGTTGCACTAGGATGGATTTCCAGCGAGCTGCCAAAGATTAAACATTTTCATGTTCAAAATTCAGAGCTCAGAAGTTCAACCTGTCATCAAGACCAACTTTTTCACGTTTCCATAAAAAAATTGTAATAAGAGATGTTGCATGATGAGCCTGTAAAAGGTCTTAGCCACCTAGTCTTAAGCATGAGTTGTGCTCTGGAGTGTTTTTTCACTTATTTATTATATTTTTTCGTCTAGGCAATTTATAATTTATGAGTTTTTTCACTCAATCCCTCCAGAGCTGGAGTATATACCCATGGTTAGGCCTTAGCATGGATCTAAGCCTAGTGTCTAATGTATATTACCATGCTAAACATACTCCTAGAGTCTTATGGAAATGTGCTAAGTCCCCCTTAGGATTTTTTAATTTTTTCAGTTAATTAAAAAATTGTCAGAATTCGGCAATTTTTAATTAAAAAATAAAGATGTATTAAAAAAGTGGTACTAGGGGACTTAATATGCCATGGGGATGCTCATTTTTGTACCTAGGGCACCCATATTATCTAAGTACCCACTTAGTTGAACAAAAATAGTGATTTTAATCACTTAAAAATCATTTTTACTCAAAAAACCCAAAAAAGTCAAATTAAATCAAATAAAATCAGCAAAAGCAAAATTTAAGGAAACATGTGGGGACATGCTTGAGTTGAAATAAAGCCTCAAAAGGCAAGGTGGCATCCATTGGGTAACTCCTATTGGTCAAAGGGCATAAGTGGGACAAGTGTTGTTTCATTGTGGCATGTGCTCCATGAGAGGTGGCGCATTCCCAAAGGGGGCAGCCGGCCTCTTGAGAGGTGGCACCTCCCATACCTCCTCTTCTTCACAAGTGGTGACCTATTTTTGTTGTGGGAGAGGTGGCAGCCACCCTCTCCACACTTGTCATCCCTCTTCCTCCAAATGGTGCGCCCCCCCTCTCCAAGTGGTGCGCCCTCCTCCTCTTGGAAACTCCTCCCTCTTGCTATATATTGGAGCTAGTTCTCCTTTTCTAATCAAATCTGGTTATGTAAAGTTATGTTGTTGTAATACGCTCTCGGGCTGTTGGAATAAAACTTGAAAATTTTGGAGGTCAATCTTGGTGTCTTGTACCAATGTGTGGATACAATTCTTTTTTGTGGGTGTGTTGAGATTATGGTAAACTTCTTTTTCTGCAATTATATCTGTTCGTAACCTTTTAATAAGATATTAGTGAGCTTGCTTGCATTACTAGATCTTATTTAGCATATTTAATCTATGATTTCATGTCATTCTTGCTTGAATTCGTGTTTTCTAGATTGAATGTGTAGGAAGTAGATGCATCTACTTTTAACAGTTTCTTGTAAGATTTGTGCTAAGTTTACAGGACCTCTAATTTGGAGTGGAAGACTCTAGGCTGAGCTTCTAACACTTTCAATTCCATCTAATCAGAAGGATTCCCTCTTCAAGTGCATCAAAGAGACTCCATAGCCCAAAGTTGACTTCCGTTCGGCATTCTTTCTCCCTTATCTCAAATTTTCTGAAAATCTGAAATTTGTGGTTACTTTGTTGGAAATGCAAGTAGCTTAGATCTATCTTTATTTCAATTTCTAAATATCTAAGTGTATATGCATAACATAAACTAGATCCAAGTTTGTACTTTCAATTTTCATCTAAATACTTAGATCTAGCATAGGAAAAGTCTCCTTTAGCATGCTTTTCTTTCAAAAAATTTAGAAGTTAAAGGATAGTTCTTTTCCTAAAGCTTTTAATTCCATATTTGGCAATTAGAGTGTCTTTATATCGCTGTTTTAAAACAGCAGAAAAAAACCCTAAGGAGACAAGCTCTTTAGTTTTCTCTTCTTAGTTCATTTTGCTAATTTTTACGCTAGTTTAATTAGTCAATTTTGGAGCTTTCCTACTAATAACAAAAGATACTTCCAAAGTATTTTTGGGCATCTTTTGTCTTTGTTTGTTTGTTGTTTTGTGCAAGTTTGCGAACAGATAAGAGGAAATTATGTCCGTTTTGGGCGGATTTGGAACATCAGGGACCCCCGAGGGCACCCTCTTTCTACAATAAACATTTGTAAAACATTGTAAAGACTTGTGACCCCCCTAATGAATGGTCACAAGTCGCTCCCATAAATATTTGTGCAAGTTATTTAATAAAATCAGTGGGGCTACAAGCTCTCACTCTTCATCCCCCCTGGGGGAACTGTGTTTTTCGTCTTTGTCTCAATTTTTGCAATTTTAGCTTAAATTCAACTTTCATAACTAAAGATAAGCTAAAGTGATCTTTCAATTCATCACAAAGCACTGCAATTTTCACATAGATTAGATTTCATTTTGGAAAGTAACATTTTAATTGCTAGATTAGTTTTACTTCCTGCAATTTCAAGTTGGAAAATAAACCATCCCTTCAGCTCCTCGAAAGAGGCCTGGTCAGTGTGAATTAGTAATTAGTCTCACATTTCAATTTCAGTTATTTATTTCCTTATTTAAAATAAACAAATTCCCCTCAGCTCTCAGTGCGGTTCCTGACCCTTCCAGTTGTGAGCTAGTCTCGATCTGCTGGAGGTAAGTTTCATACATGCTGGGCTGGTCAGTGGTTGATAGATTAATTAGCGCAATCTCTAAGTGGTATCATTTGTTTAAGACCTCTACCCTAGGTGTCATGTGTCAAATCACCTGACAACTCGCCTTGTTGGACCTGCGGCACACCCGATCGGCAAGTTTTAGATTGGTGAATGATACATAAGGAGGCCCAAACCATTTCATTATTTTATTAATTTATTACAATGATATTTTAGAGAAGGCTTGTGATCCTTATAGTTTTGCATCACAATTTTTCAAGAAAAAATTGTTTTTTGGAGAGGAAAAGTGCTCTCGGGGGTCCCGAATGCTCTAAATCCTCACAATTTGGCCGGCATCTCCTCTTGGCTGTCTACAAACCTTCAAAAAACAGCAAGGTAAAAGTGCCAAAAGAAGCTACAAAGCTCTTAGAAAGTACCTGCAAAAACTGTGACTGTTAGTAATATACAAAAAAAATGTCAAATGAAACCTATGCTAAGTTAATGATTTAGAGACTAAGAAAACAAGCAAGTAGAAAGCTTTCTTAGTGTCTTTTCTGGCTCTCCTAAAACAGCAAGTAAAGTGGCACTAAGATTGCCAAATTAATCTTTAAAGCACTCAAAATAAATTCTATCTTATAGCCTTTAAATTTCTCTTTTAAAAAAATAGCTAAGGATAGATTTACACAAGCTAGATCTATTGAAAAAATGAGACTTTGTAAAATGAAATCTAGATCTACTTGCTCTTAGCATGCAATGACAAGTTGCTTTAGATCTAACTTTAAAATAACAAACTTAAGCCTTCCATGTATGAAAGTAACCAAAGAAGATTGTTTAAAAGAATTTGAGAAAGGGAGAGGAGAAGAGTTTTGCTCAAGATTTGAATCCTTGGGATATGGGATCCTTTGAGAAATGGTTGAGGGATTCTTGCTCCAAAAGATCTTGAAGATGAGTGAAGAGTTGCACTCCAAAGCTTCACCTCTCCAAGCTTGAGAACCTGTAAACTAAGACAATTATTGCCAACAAGTTTTGTTAAGCATGTAATTTCCCTACAAATGAGAACTAGAAGACATGCATATTAACATAAATAAACATGAAATCTATATTCGCAAATGTGAAGGATAACAAGATCATATATAAACAAACTAGTTCAAATAGATCTTACATCCAAGGGACATGTTAAGAAATTAGAAAGCAATAAAGCTAATCTACAATTACCTCAAGTAAACACATGAACAATTTGCATCCACACTATAAGCACCATCCACAATTGACCTCCAAAGTCTTTCTTTATTCAATTCTCAAGAGAGTTTACAATAGTAGCATTACAACACAAGTATTCTTTCCCCAAGCTCCAACTAGCTTGACAAAGGGAGAGAGGCTTGCTTAAATAGCCCAAAGGGCATGAATCCCAAGGAGAGAGCGCATGACCATGTGGGGGGTGAGTAGCATGAGACTAAGAGATGGGGTTGCCACCTCTCAAGGTAAGGGAGAGTGTGGGATTGACACCTCATGAAGTTAGGTGAGGAGGTGGGCAAGTCAATCCTTCGGATTGACGTCCCCACTAGCAAGTGCGCCACCTCAAGGGAGAGGTGTGACCTCCCTCTTTGGGATCTCCACCCAATTGACAACTCATCCAATCAAGTCGCCTCCTCTCTTAGTGAACTCGCCACACAAGCCACAGACCAAAGACAAGGGAAAACATGTCCATGACATGTTCCCTTAATTATTGGCTTGCTGATTTTTATTTATTTATTGCCTTTTATTTGACATTTTTTGAGAGAAATGACTTTAAGTGATTAAATAATCACTATTTTCCCTAAAAAAGGAAATACTTAGGTTAAGTGGGTATTATGAGTGTGAAAACGAATACCCCCAAGATATATAATGCCTCCTAGTACCACTTATTTAACTTATCCATCAATTACAATTAAAAATATCGCGTTTGCGGGAAATTTTTTATTTGTTGAAAACTTTAAAAAATCCTAAAGGGGACTTAGCACAATTTCCATATGACTCAAAAATGATGACTAGCATGCAATATACATTAGACACTAGACTTAGACAACCTACTAAGGCCTAGCCACTAAGGACATACTCCAGCTTTGGAGGAAATTGAGTGAAAAAACTTAAAAAATATAACTCACTACTAAGGCAGCAAGATATAATTAAAAAGTAAAAAAAAAACACTCTAGAGTAATGTACTAATGACCAAGTCTTAGAGGGTTAATCCTTTTACAAAGTTCAGCATGCTACCTCATCTTATTACAATTCTCCAGTATGGAAATGCGGTAAAGAAGAAGAAAAGGGGGCCATAATGGCCGGCTGGACTTCTGAACTATGAATTTTGAACAAGTATTTGTTCGATCTTTGGCGGCTCAACTGCAAGTCCATCTTAGTGCAACTTGGTGGGTAACACTGCCCTTGGTCCAGTTTAGTCCCCTAAGCAATACTTGTAAAACTCAAGACTCCACTCTAAGATATCTTGCTCAAATGCCAAGATTTATATTTCTACTTGCTATTATGATGCTCAAAGATAATGTGCCTTGAGCAATTTATTGCACCGAGAGTAGCAAGGTGCTCTACATTCCAGTATGGGGGAGATGTTGAGGCATTAGATATGTTAGATAACACTACATTTAAAAAAAATTAAAGTCCGCTCAATTAAAAAATAATAACAAAATAATAAAAATAAAGTCGGCTTAGTTAAGAAAACAATTACACACACCATGTAAAACTTGAAATGGAATTGGATCCCTTAGAAATTACACCTTAAGAAATTGGATCCCTCTCGGTGCTTGATAGATCTGTGTTTAAGATTGATCATTCCTGGTGTTATGTAGTCATTGGTATTTTATTTTGCACTTTATGTTAGGTATAGTGTTTTATCATATGTTAAGTTGTAGTTGGTGGATTTGGTCAACGGTGGTTAGAGGTAGTAGAAAAACCGTTGTCTTGACTCTCTATTTGGTTGACCTTGTCCTCGGGTGGTAGCTGAAGCCTGAAACTAACATTATCAGTTAGGTGGAGATTGGAGATTCCATCCAATCATCTATGTGGAGGCCACACATTTATGGAGTAACTACCTTGCCCCTTGGGCTAGGGTTAGGAGCAAGTATAAATAGAAGACTAGGCATTTGAGTAAGACATATGGTGTAGATTTTTTGGGTTCCATGGGTATCGCTTAGGAGACTAAACTCAGCAAAGAGAAGTGTCCTTGCAGCCTTGGATAATCCAGACCTGAGTTGGCAACCATACCTTCTCAAGAAAGTTTCTCTGTTTTAAGTGTTAATTTTCTGACTTATATGATAATCAAATACACACTGATTTTCTGTTAAGGTTTACAACTGTTCTCCTAACTATGTTTAATTGAAGGTTTTATGTGCTGAAATCTCTTTCATTTAGCTGTTGCTCCTAGTGCTGGACCTCCTACTAAGTAATGTTTCAGAATTTGCTTGCTTAAATTGATTGCTGTCGTGGCTGAATCCTGCTGTGCCTGTTATTGCTAACTTTATTGCTGTCACTGCTGAATCTACAGCTGTTATAAATAAACTGCTGCTTTTCTTATACTAAATCTGTTGCCACAGTGATATCAGTTCATTGTTGGCACAGTCTTGGGTCCATAACAGTTTTAGGTCCATAACATTATAGAATGGCAAAGTAAAACAAAGTATAGCTAGTAAGGGATGCAGCACAGATCTATTTTGTCAAACAAGGGTCTCCTGATTCATCAGAATTATTACCAGACACTGATAGTTTAACTATGGGGTAGCAGCACCATCCTGTATTTATGTACAGCTCTGCATGTTAACCAGCGTAGATCCATCTTAAACCCGGAGTTATCAAGCACCAAGAGGGATTAAATTTCTTAAGGTGTAAATTTTTTTAACATTTCATTTGTTATGAACATAAATATACATAAATAGATATTCATAACATAATAATTAATTAATAAATAATAATAATTATTAATAATGAAAGGTCACGTCTCAAAGGACATGACTATTGGTTAAGGGCACCCCTGCGTGGGTATATTAACGAGCCCTCATTCTCAATTGTAATCATATTATTATCATCTTATCTTATCTATTCATATATTATTTACAGTCCTACATGGATTACTTTGTTATATTCCAAGTATTTTGGATAATTCTTGTGTGAGTGAACTTTGTTCGTCTCATCATTCCATGTCACGTATTAATTCCTTCATATTAAATGATAATAAAAACATTACACCTTAAGAAATTTGATCCCTATAGGTGCTTGATAGAACAGGGTTTAGGATGCATCTATGCTGGTTTATTATTTTAGATGTTGTCATGTACATATGTACATACGTAGTTATTTTTATTTTTTTTAATTGAGCCGACTTTATTTTTATTATTGTTATTTTTTTTAAACGAGACGACTTTTATTTTTTTTTAATGTAACGTTATCTAACCTAACCTAACGCTAACGTGGCATTTGCCCCATACTGGGCTGTCGAGCACCTTGCTACTCTTGGTGCAATAAAAATCTCATTTTTTAACCAAAAAACACTAGAAATGGAATCATATGCCATATGTCATAAAATTGATCTTTGTTACAATGGCTCCTTCCTCTCCACACAAAGCAGTATTATGTTACAATGTACAACACATTAGCTTATACACCATCTGATAGGACCAAGGTAAAATGGCATCCAACAACGACTCCCAGAGAGAGTTGTGATACACTCTAAAGACGTTATTTAATGGCAGGCTTATTCAACCAGTGATTGAACATTAATATGCTGTAACCAATACTCAATTGTTTGTCTAACGGGAGTAACAAAAAATGTCTGAAAGAAAACATATGTTATATTTATACAAGAGGGCTTTATTTTCTGCCATAAAAAGAGAATATGAAACAGCAGATCTTCCTTCCACAATCAAACAGTTATATTTTAAGCCACCAGGAAGAAGTATCACCATTCAAGTTTTGCATTGTAAATTCTGAAGGAGAACCAAGAATATACAAGTTAGGAATGAAACTAAAATAAATGGCCCACCGTAGCATGTAGAAACACTAATTTAAAAGACATTCACCTTAAATGCGGGTTCTGGTTCCTCTTGATCAGGCTTATCAGAAATCTCAAGCACCCACTGGAGACAAGACACAAAGATGAAGCTAATGAAATATCTAGAGGCAACCATTCATATGCTTTTAAACAAAATTCAAAAAAATGTTACTTAAAACATTTAAAAATATGCATTTGCTGTAATTGACAGAAATTATTTTACTTCTTATACTACATTGAAGTTCATGCTCGTGAAAGGAATGAAATGTACCAATGGAGTGCCGCTGACACTCTTCCCAATGCTGAGTCGTTCAGCAATGTCAAAATCAAGACATGGTAACAAAAGGAACATATGTTATTCTGATTATTTATTTCATATTGCTAGTACACAACGAGAGCAACTAAAAGACGATTGAGAGTGTTAATACTTGATCCCCCAAATTTTCAAAGCATCAAACAAAAGAGATTGGATAACTTATATTAGTGAATTGTGTGCAATCATAGTTGACATTGTGAGAGAAATATGGTTGATTCAGTTCTAATATCTAACAAAGTTCGTTGCTACAGATTTCAGTAAAAGACGATGCCAAGTGAAATATTTTCAGTTCAAGCTTCAACTTATGCATCTAGTTACTACTACATGTGAGACGCCAAATAAGTGACAAATACCTGTAAAGCCTGGAAATGTTGCTGCATTTCCTTGCAAAGCTCTTCATTGCTCTTTCAAGTTCCAAATTAGTTCTATAATGATATCCCAGTTCTAATCTGGAAATATTGTTAATGAATAAAAGATATTCTAGGGTTTGGTTCACACAAGCTGCCAATAATACACTATGAAAGCATCAATAAAGATGGGAAACCAAAGCACTGGACTATATTTTCCCACTTCCTAATTCAACATTTTATTTTTCAAAAGCGAAAAGGATACTTATTTAGACGCTGGCTTGTCATGTTACTCAACAAAGAGCGCCCATGGTAAGCTTCTATACTGTCTGCAATAATTACATCAACAATTGTCATTTCAGAATGATACATCAGAACTACTACAATACCTATAAAATAGCTGCAATTAGAATTATTTGCAAATGCACAGTAGATTCAGGAATTTATACCACCAAAGTTCTCATTAAAGTAATTCAAGTCCCTCTCAAAAAGTTTGATCCATAACCATGCATCATGCAAGTTGGATTATGATAAGTGCAATGTCATATATCATAGGCCTTAGTCAATTATCAGTCTCTTTAGTGACTGTTATCCAACAAGTTGCACTAGGATGGACTTCCAGCGAGCCGCCAAAGATTGAACATTTCCATGTTCAAAATTCAGA
>CBVK0101698799.1:0-12689 GCA_900067695.1 Picea abies | reverse complement strand
AGATATATGTACAAATTTAGGAGGAGGATATACAATTGCAAGACTCTCATGATCATAATTTGAATGCAACAAGTAAAGAAAAAATTGTTTAGCATGTTCAGGAAAGGAAAACAAGTAATTAATAACAAAACATATTATGTCTTGGAAACAAATCAACTTTAGGTACTTGTTTTCTCCCATGATGTCCTTTCATACCTCTGTCAAGGGATATAATCTTCTAGTGGAGTCTTTGAATCAAATTTGAATCTTGAGTGGAGTCACCAATAAAATCTTCAGGCTACTAAGTCTTTGGATAGTCGAGTCAGCATACAAATTTGAATTCTATATTCTTGAAAATGGAGTCGCCAAGTGAATTATGTACAACCTTTCTTTGTTTGAATACTATTCACCATCAGTACCTAGATCTAAACTTTTTCGTTTCTTCCAGGGAAGGTTTCACCTTCTTTCCTCGACAACGGTGCCAGAATGTTAGCACTCTATAAATTTTGTCTGGCTGATAGAAAAACAATAGAGGTAACTGTTTCTACCTACTTTAGAGATGGGCACTAGCCTACTCAACTCAGAGAGGGCTCTCTCATGTCACTCGATATATCTTTGGCAATCAGTGACAGGTTTGGTTTTCTTTTGGGGTTTATATAAAGTTGTTGGCAAGGAAGGGGAGGGACACTCAGGGCTATGGAGTCGAAATTCTCAAAGTGAATGAAAATAATGACTAGATGGTAGATTTATCCAAAGTATAAAGGCTAAATGAGGTGATGAATCAAAGTTACAAATTGATTTTAAGAAGAGTTTAGGAAGAAGGAGAAAACAAATAACTACATCAGAGCATTACATAAATGAATTATGAATTAGCTAGGAAGAAAATTACATAGTTTAAATTGCTTAAGCCGAGAGCATCATAGGATGAATTTTGGGCCTTTGACTCTCTAATTTAAACATAAGAAAATGTAAATGGAAATAAATAACACAAGAAATACATATAATTAAAGGAGACAAAACTCATATCACGACCATTAAAAAAATTGCATAGAGACTTCAAAAGCTTCTGTATATATATTCAATTCAACTCCAGAAAATTACAATAGAGTTCGGAAACAAGAAAAAGGTGCCCTTGCACTTATGCCAACATTAATACATTCAAAAAATCTATAATTTATACAATTTCGAGTTCCTTTTAATTAGAAACCGATTACAATAGCTGAACTGAAACATTTTAGCTTCTTCCCAAAAATAAAAACAGTTACAAATAGAACATGACACGTTTAACTGATCTCTTGTTTTTCAGGAGAAAAAATAGGCTTTAAAACTCCACCTGTAATTATCAAACTATAATAGTTGTGTAAAATATGAGAATGGTTTTTTTACATAAGCTCATTTTGAAGAAAAATATCTCTCATTTTCTTGTAAAATATGTGTCACAAAAACATGTCTCGAACAAGAAATCATAACAGAAAAATATGGCCCCAAGATTCCCTCAAATATCCCAATCGATGACACCTGTGTGAAAAATGAATAAGGTTAATGTTCTAGGGTTCGTGCTTGACAATAACCTCCTTTGAATTTTGAAAAATCATTCTGGTTCATCCGAAAATCATCCTGTAAGTCTCAGCTGTTGTGGAAACTGACTGCCACCCTCTTTGAAATGTCACTTGTGCTTTTTCCAAATCTAATTTTATTTATCCATATTTTCGTTAAATATTTGGGAATAATATATTTGAATAAAAATAATTCTCAAATTTTTTTTGTCCTTTAAAATTAAATTTCCATAATTTAATTCATGCCCATGGTTTTGAAAAACCATTTATTGCTTGCTTCCCATGGTTTTGAAAACCATGTCTTGTTTTTCTCAATTTACCATTTCACTGTGAAAGACATTTACTGTGTCTTGTTTTTTCGAATTTACCATTTCACTGTGAAAAACATTTACTCTGTCTGTTTCCCATGGTTTTGAAAACCATGTCTTGTTTACCATCTTTGGTAAAATACTTTTGATCTTCTTATTTTACTTTTGTAAAACCTTTGGATAAAGAATTATCCAAGTCTTTCTTTCACGTGCAGCTTCCCATTTAATTATTTTCCATGGAACTAAACATTAATCTCTTTAATTTGTAAAAATTAAATTTTACCTCTGTAAAACCTTTTCACCGTGAGGAAGAATCTCATTTATTGGAAATTCCATAATTATTATTGAAATGCATTCCTAAAGAATATGTCGCACATAAACTATACGATAAATGGTTGAATTTATTGTATCGGGCTTGGGTTGGAGTGGTTTAATCCACACTAATTTTGCCCCCGATATTCACCATGTAAGTACAAGTCTCCCCAACCAAAAACCATCAGTTTATATATCATCCCTCCTTCACATAATTAACCTCTGTGTTAATTCTATGCCCGATATGTATGTGCTCTCTCCATCCACCCTTTGACGTTTCCATATTATAAATCGATATTGGTGCCCATGATTAGATGTGATGCCATAAATTAAATATTGGATCAAATATTTTAATTTAAAAATATTTATATTAATAATAATAAACCATTTTTCTATTTTCTAAGGACTTTGGGCATATGAGGCTTAACACATGACTTTGTGGATAGGATAAGGGTGCTTAATAAAATGAATATTTTTTATTTTCAACGGGAATATGAAAATAAGGGTAAAAATGAGTGAAGTCATGAAACTAAGGGATTTAGATAAGCATTAAGGCTAGTTATAGGTTTGGGATATTTGCCAATTTTTTTACTCATGGGGGACATGACTATTTTGGATGATCAGTTGAGTGAAGGATTTAGGTGATGGAAGCTTGATGGAGCTAGTGAAAAAGTTTTAAAATCTAAGTGGAAAGATAAAATAAGAACAAGATGCTTTGGGAGAAATTAATGCAAATTAGCATGTGATAACATAATGAAAGTGTAAAGTGGTTGTAACAAGAAAGTTCAAGAAACCCTAAGATTAAGGAGAGAGGTTACTAAGCAAAAGTATAAATACACCTCAAGGAGTCTCTCATAAGTACATTCACACATTCATTCTATTGAATATATATCTTGTGAGTAAGTGATTGTTTATTAAGTTTGCGATAGATAAATCTGAGGAAACAAAAGACTGAGGAGTGCGGTGGTTTCCGAATTTCAGAGGAGAGCGAGAATTTTTTAGGAAACCCTGGTTTTACTAATTCTCACAGGTCAGAATACTAGCATCCCGCAAGGCATCCCTGTGGGTTGTTTAGGGCTCATCATGTGAGGAACCGCTAGACAATAGGTCTTGGTCCCATGAGAACACAACATATCTGAAGAGGACTACTAGGTTCAAGTTGCAGGAAGGTTTGAAGGTAAAACATGTTTATTATATATTTTGATATGGTATGCTATAGGTTTCAAGAGTAAAGGTATGTATTCTATGTGTTTGTTTTAGGATTTCTTCATGTATGATATGGCATATGCTTAAGGAATATCTTGGAGGCCTCTTGGGCATAGGGATGCATATGGTTGAGGTGATATATGCTTGAGACATATTCTTGGTATTTGGTCTATGGATGTTATGGCTCTTTGTTAGAGGAACACCTTTGTGATATTGGAATGAGGAACATTCTTTGGTGCTTGTATATCATTGATGATATGGTATAGATACATAATTCCATTGGATACCCATCATTGATGTTATAGTATTTACATTTTTCATATCTTATGATACACTAATTATGCGTGTTATAGTACATATACAGTTGATGGATGATATGTTTCAGTTTTTGGTATAGAAATTGTTGATGATCAGTTAAAGGTTTATGATACAGTGACAGGCTGGATACAGTGACAAGTTGATGTGATAAGTTGGATACAATGACATTTTGATGTGATAGGTTGGATACAGTGACAGGTTGATGTGACAGGTTGGATACAGTGGGAGGTTGACAGTAACAGGTTGACAAAGACATATTGAAAATGGTAGTGAATTTGGTAAAGATAATTTGGTCTACATTTATATTGTAGGGAGGCATGAAGGGGAAAGGAAAGGGGGTTGTATCCTCCTTCTGATTGGTGTTGGAGAATACAGGGAGTTGGATATTCCTTTAGGTTGGAGCCTGAAAAGTAGGGGGTTGTATCCTGCTCCTATTGATCTATACTTCTCATGATATATTGATATTATATTGTTGATGAAATTAATTATTACATATTGTTATTAAAATTAATAAAAGTTCTCATATGGATTCACCCCCCCCTCTTAGTAGTAGAACACGACCACACATAAGGGCAGGCTAACTATGCCCAAAGCTTCGAAGGTGTTACCTCACAAAGAGGCATGGCACCAATGAATCATCCATATATGTAGTAATTGAAGAAATACCACAAACACCAAAACAAGAAGAGAGCGGAAATCTCCCTACATGCCTACATGCCCCGATGTGACCTTGTTCTTGACTCCTATGTTAGAGGAGCTTCCCAACACACTAGTTGCAACAATGGATTCTACACTCGTTAATGTGATCTAGATTATGTTTGGAACAAAATGAAAGAAGATATATTATGATGAAACACTCATGAAAATTTCCAAAAATAGAGAAATACAACAATACTTGATTTCTATTAATGAAACAATTGTAAAGACACTGTAAAAATATGGAGAGAAAGACTCACTAGAAAGGTGGAAGATTTATCTCTGGAAAGAGATGTGATAGCTATGCTCATTCGTAAGAAGATGATTTGTTATATCCCTAGGTAGAACCCAATTGTAATGTAAATGAAAATGTACTTAATCCGATGAGTTGTTTGATATCATTTTTGTATGCACCTTTCATTGCATAGTGCACCATGTAATGCATAGTAAAATGAGGAAGTCTGCACATTCCAGGAAACTGCGTGCAACAAATTAAGTGTGTGTGATTTTGAGGCCAGGGAGCCTTTGTGTATATGTTGTGTTTTATAGGTTAGTGAGCCATTTTTGTGATTACTAGGCTAGAGAGCCTAGATGTTAAAGGCTAATGCACCTACTTTTGTATATGTCTCGACATTAATATAAAATACATCGTTTTGCACTGACCGACCACGATAAAAGAGTATGGGGGACTAAAATCCACTAGTTAGGGAAAGGGTGGTGACTAAAAGTTAAGGAAAAGGGGCCAATATAGGGAGCTTAAGCCAAAAAGGAATATTATATTAATATTTCTTGAATCATAAAGTATGGATAATTATTTTGTCCTAAGTTCTAAATATGGGGACAAGTGGGCCAAAGTAGCTCCCAACATAACAAGTGTCAAATTAGGGACATGCATACATATTGATGGGAATTAGTTCATTTTCATGCATTCTTCCTTCCATCATTTAGTCATCCATTCAATCATCTAGGAGTATTCAGACACTCACTGATCTATTCTCCATACCTTCATGTCACTGTACCTAAACTTGTATCCAGAGCCATACTTGTTTGTGTAGCTGGTTAGCTTGGGAGCTGGACTAAAGAAGCAGGTTGTTAGGCCCATGGGATATTGAAGAGGCAGGTTGTCAGGCCCATGAGAAATCTCTCTAGGTGAGAGAATTTTTGGGAATTAATTTACTGAGGGTGCTAAACTTCATTTATATGGCTCTGAGACTTCCTAACCGACCTATTGCTGAAGCCCAAAAAGGAAGTGGGGTAGAAAAATGACTATTGAGAAGAGAAGGGGAACACTTCCTGGGGTGGGGAAGGTATGTGGGGAATGAAGGAATGTAGGATGTTAGTTTGAGTTGGCACCTGTGACAGAGTTTTTCTTTTTGTCTATGATCCATTAGCCTGGTTAGGAATCCCTTTACCCGGGTGGAGTTTAGTCCCATATCGGGGGTGACCCACTGCTGAGAGTGATGAGCAGTGTTGTAACGTCCCCGACCACCCATGACCAGGCCATTCCACATGAGGGAAAACTTTTGTTCTCTCACTACAGAACATATTGTAACATACCCAGTATTCAACTGAGCAATGCCACATAAATTTTCTATTCAAATTGCATGCAATTATAACATATACATACGACACTCTTGTAGAAGCTTTACATATAAACGTAAACAAACAATTACATTCTATAAATATATGATTTCATACTGAAATAATAGTAAAAATAGTTATGCAGCATATACAAAGAAATAGCCATAAACATATAGACATTTATAATCACATGTATGATAAACCATAACATAAGCATGTAAATAACAATGCAACATGTAAATTTATCATACAATTGGTACTTATCCTGGAAAGATTGTCACCAACTCCATACATACCATCCACAAACCTCCCATCCTTAGAATACATTGTTCATCACTCTCAACATTGAGTCACCCCCGAGATGGGATTAAAATCCACCCAGGTAAAGGGATTCCTAACTAGGATAAAGGATCATAGACAATAGGAAAGACTCTGTCTCAAGTGCTCACTCAACTAACATCCTACACACTCTCTTTCCCCACATGCATGTCCCACCCAAGGAAGTGTGCCCCTTCTCTGCTCAACATTCCTTCGACTTGCCCACTTCCCTTCCAGGGCTTCATCAACATGTTGGATAGGAAGTCTCAAAGCACTATAGCTGCAGTTTATCACCTTCAGGAAATCAATTCCCAACAATTCTCTCACTCAGAGAATTTCTCACGAGCCCGAAAACTCACCTCTTCAATTTCCCATGGGCCTGACAACCCGCTTCTTCAATCCTGCTCCCAAGATAGCCATGTACACCAACCAAAAATGGTTTTGGAAACAGGCTCAAATATAATGAAATGAATGTCTGAAAGATAACGGACTGCGTGAGTGAAATGGTCATGGAATCATTGACTGGATGACTGAATGATGGAAGGAATCATGGGAGAGATGATTGTAAGAATGATTGTGAAGGTGTCTAAATGAGCTAAGTCCCCATGATATGTATGCATGTCCCTAACTTGACACTTGTCATGTTGGAAGCTACTTTGGTCCACTTGTCCCCAACTTTAGAACTTAGGATAAAATAATTATCCATACTTTATGTTTTAAGAAATATTAACATAATATTCCTTTTTGGCTTAAGCTCTCTAGCTTATACCTTTCCCTTAAATTTTGGCCCACCCTTCCCCTAATTGGTGGAGTTCAGTCCCCCATCTCTTTTGTTGTGGTCGGTCTATGTTGAACGATGTATTTTATATTAATCATGAGACATATACAAAATAGGTGCACTGGCCTTTAACATCTAGGCGCTCTAGCCTAACTCCAAAACATAAGCATCCCAACCTATAATAATTGTCTCACTAGTCTATAACACATATCATATACAAAAGGCTCGCTGACCTCCACACTGCATGCACTTTAGTTACTGTGTGTGATATCTGGGAATGTGCACACTACATCATTTTACTGCGCAGTACATGCACGCACTATGTCATGAAAGGTGCATTACAAAATGATGTCAAAATAGCTCACCAACTTAAGTACACTTACATTACATTTACAATTGGGTTCTACCAAGGGATATTACAATCCCCTCCCCTTATTTATGCACTATCCTCAATGCATCATATACCCATATACAAAAAAAAAATCAAGAATCCTCAAAACGATGTGGGTATTATGTCCGCATTGCATGCTCATGCTCCCAAGTAGAATCCTTAGGACTGTACCAGGTCCATTGGACCTTTACAAGCCCTATGGCTTGATTCTGGAGCTTCTTGACTTTCCAATCCAAAATGCACACTGGATGCACTTGAAAAATGCCTTCTTGCTCCACCTGAATCACTTTCAAATCAATAACATGATTAGCATCATGTATATATTTCTTTAGAAATGATACATGGAATACATTATGAACAAACATAGATGCAGGCAATGCAATCATATAAGCAACTGGACCAATCCTCTCTAGGATTTCAAATGGCCCACAAAATCTAGTTGCCAACTTGGCATAGCTTCCCAGCTTCAGGGAACTCCTGTTAGCCTTCACTTTCAGGAAAACATGATCACCCACTTTGAAATCTTTGTGGTTTCTGTTCTTATCAGCATAAATTTTTTTCCTGCCTTGGGAAGCTCTTAAATTCTTCTTAATTTTTATCATTTGGTCCTCCATCTCCTTGAGCAACTCTGGCCCAACTACTGTCCTATTAGCTGAATTATCCTAGCTCACTAGAGTATTTCACTTTCTACCATAAAGTGCTTCAAATGGGATCATCTTCAATGATGCTTGATACCCATTGTTGTAAGCGAATTATACCAAGTGTAGGTAGTCTTCCCATTTCAATGGTTTGTCCATCACATACATTCTTAGTATGTCTTCTATCACTCTGTTCACCCTCTTTGTATGTCCATCAGACTCAATATGATAAGTTGTATTAAAGTTCAGATTCATTCTGAATCCTTTGAACAATCCTTTCCAGAAATTCAAGGTGAATTTCGGGTCTCTATCAGACACAATTGTTTTAGGAATTCCATGCAATCGTGCCACTTCCTTCATGAAAATATTAGCAACATTTGTTGCCTTGTGTGTAGTTATCAGTGGAATAAAATGAGCAGCTTTTGTAATATTGTCCACCACCACCATGATCGAATCATGCAACTTGCATGTTTTAGTAAATCTTGTAATAAAATCCATTGTCACCACTTCCCACTTCCATTCAAGAATGGGCAAAGGTTGTAGCAACCCTGTTGGGTTCCTATGCTTAGCTTTAAATTTCTGGCATTCCATACATCTAGCAATGTATTTGGTGATCTCTCTCTTCATACCTGGCCAAAAGTAATGGCTCTTGATCACTGCCATAGTTTTCTGATATCCAGGGTGCCTTGCATACGGGACATTATGCATTTCATGAAAAATCACACGTTTCAAGTCCTGGACATTTGTAACAAAAATTTTGTTGTTTTGTAGCAGTATTCCATCTATTCCCAAATTATAATTATTCACCTTTTGTAGCATCTTACCCTATTGTAGCTTTTCTACCAATTCTCTGTGTTACAGATCTGCATTTGTAGTCTCCAAATTTTTTCTTTTAATATCATTTCGATACATGCTAATGGTTGTAGTATGTAGTTCATGCACCCTCCTGCTGAGTGCATCAACCACTTTATTCTCTTTCCCCTTGATATGCTTTATATCAAAGTCACATTCGCTTAGAAATTATAACCATCTCCTTTTCCTAGTATTTATATTTGGCTGATCAAATAAATATTTCAGACCATTGTGGTCTATTCTTAGCTCAAACCTCTTCCCAATGAGGTAGTGTCTTCATTTCCTCAAGGCATGCACTATGGCTACCAACTCCAAATCATGAGTGGCATAGTTTCTTTCATGCTCCTTCAACTTCCTAGATTCATAACATATAACAAACCCATTTTGACCGAGGACTCCACCAAGTCCTTCATTACATGCATCTGTGCATACAATGAAGTCGTCATTTGGGTCTTCAATCCTTAATATTGGAGAACTTTTCAATAATTGTTTCAAGTGTTGGAAACTCTTTTCGCAATCTAGTGTCCACTGAAACTTCACCCCCTTTCTTTGCAAGGAAGTGATTGGGTGTGCAATATTTGAGAATCCTTCAATAAATATTCTGTATTAGCCTATAAGACCCATGCATGATATCACCTATGTCACATTATTCAGCGCTGACCATTCTCTAATGGCTTCTATCTTCTTAGGATCAACTGCTATCCCATCATTTGAAATGATATGCCCCAAATAATGAATTTGTTTCTGATAAAATGAGCACTTGCTCAATTTGGCATACAACTGATGCTCCCTTAATACTTGCAACACCATCCTCAAATAATGTTCATTCTCTTCCTCTGACTTAGAATATATAAGAATGTCATCCAAAACAACAATGAGAAAATTGTCCAGATATTCTCAAAAAACACCATTCATTAAGCACATGAAAACAAATGGTGCATTTGACAACCCAAATGGCACCACTGTGAACTCATAATGACCATACCTTGTCCTGAAGGTGGTCTTGCTGATATATTATTATTTAATCCTTACTTGATGGTATCCTGATCTGAGATCTATCTTTGAAAATATCTTTGCATCATTAAATTGATCAAAGAGATCATCAATCCTTGGCAGAGGATACTTGTTCTTAACAATCACTTTATTCAACTGTCTGAAGTTAATGCACAATCTTAATGTTCCATATTTATTTTTCACAAACAAGACTGGGGCACCCCAAGGTGACAGACTTGGTTGTATATACCCCTTCTTCAGAATTTATTCAAGCTGCATTTACAACTCCTTCAAATCTAGTGTACTCATTCTGTAAGAAGTATTTGACACTGGAGTTGCTCTAGGCATTAGATTTATAGAGAAATCAATGTCTCTCCTTGGGAGTAGTCCTGGTACCTCCTTGAACACATCTTCAAAATCTTCCAGGACTGCATAATCCTCCAAATTTGGCACCTTATCTCTAGGTGTCTCTGCCAAATGAGCTGCAATTATTTGACACCCTTTTCTGTAACATTTCTTCAGCTGCAATGCTGAATTTCTCTAATGGTCACTACCCTGGGAATTCTCTACACTTTCCTTAGCTTCCCTTCCTCATCCAAGAAAGTAAATTCTTTGTTATGGAAGTCTAGGAGAGTATCATGTTGGTCCAACCAATCCATCACAATTATACAGTCATAGGAACCTAAAGGCAAGATGTTCAAATCTGCCTTGGTGTTTAGTCCATTCATGTCCATGAGGCATGAATTAACCATCTCATTAAATTTTCTTCTGGCTCCTGTAGCTAGCTGCACCAACTAGGATTTCCCATGCTTTCTTCTTGGAAATTGAAAAATTTCCACCATCTTAGGGTCTATATAACTATGACTAGCTCCCGAATAAATTAAAATAGCAATGGTTTGGTTGTTGATCATACCTTCCACTTCAATCATGTGGGATTGATACTCTACTTGCTTGTTGTCCAGGGTTGCATAGATCCTTGGAACATATCTGCCCATGTCCTCCACTGTTTTAGCTTGCTCTACATTTTGAACAACCCTACCTTTTTCACCTCTGTGAGGACAATCTCTGAACCTATGATCTCCTTTACAACCCCAACATTGAATAGGTGGTTTCTTTGGCCTTTGACTCCTTGTGTCAATCATTATGGGTTCTTTAGGCATTTTTTTTCCCTATGGATTATTTATGAAGAATGGTATCTTAGCTCCATTCTTCCTCCGATCCATCTTGAATTTATTTTTGTCTTCCCAAGCCTTTTGGAAAGACGGTCTTTCTTTTTGCTGATCATATAGGCATTTATCTCCCCTTATGGTCTCTTCCAATGTCTTGGGATCATCATACTGTATTTTTTCACTGATGAATGATGGAAATACACTCAAATACCTTTGAATTTTGACTGTCTCATCCTTGATGAAAGAGACATACTTCAAGAGTTCTAGAAACCTTCTCTCATATTCATCTATGGTCATACTTCCAAGCTTGAGTTCAAAGAACTCTTTCATTTTTTTGTCACAGTATCTCTTACTCAAGTATTTCCTCTCAAAATACTTCTTGAATTCCCTCCAAGTAACACTTTTTTCTTTAATGTGTTTCACCTGCACAAGATGATCCCACCACATGGATGCCTTTCCCCTGAGTTGATAGATAGAAATTACACCTTCTGCATGAGAAGAATAATTATGCAATTGAAAATACTTTCTCAGTCCCAACAACAATGTTTCTGCATCTTCATTCTTCTTGTGCTCACCATCAAATGTAGGAGGTTTGATTTTGTTCATTTCTCCTCATAGCTTATCCACCCCAGACCACTTATGCCTTCTGACAGGGAATGGACTTGATTTTATACCTGCTCTCTTATTGGAATTCCTTGGGGAGTGATGGTGGTGTCTACTAACACTTCTTGCTTTTCTTTTCTCATCCAAAGGCTTGTGACTTCCAAATTTTCTTAAGCAACTCTCCTTAACCAATTTCTTTTCTATTTTTTTCAATTCTTCCAATAACTTCATGTTGAAGTCATCCTATTGCTCCTTGGCTCTCATAAGCTTTACATTATCAACTTTATGTCTTTGGACATCCTTCTGCAAATTTTTAATGGTCTCTGTCATATTCATGTTTTCATTCCTTTCTTGTCCATGTCCATTGGAGTTTGTTCCTTCAATGCCCAAATGGACATCCATCCATCTGCTCTCATCTTGATGACTGTAATTCCCCTGTGCCTCTTCCATTCCTATGGAATCTGCACTAATCTGATCTGATATAGTTGTTGTTAATTCTGGAAAACGTGCAACCATCGAAACTTATCAGGTTAACAATTCAACAATTCATGACAAATATGAACCATTTTGGTTCAATATATACATCATAATTATATCTTCTAATTTCTTGTTGTTATCACCATGAAAATTCTAGATAAGACCCAAGTCTTGAGAACATAGACGTGCGACACCTTCAGAGATACATCTGGGAAAAAAGTGGTTTTCTGAAACATCTTTTGCTAATACGCGATATCACCTGTTTCAATATGTCAAAACCACCACTTATGGAATGGGCGATGACTAGTCAGATCACCCTGTTTCACTCGTTTGGTACTTCACAACCATGTGATGTCAGTTGAATGTTTCCATGTAACGAACTCAAAATATAATCATTTGAAATGGATTAGCTGAGCATGGAAAACCAACATATTTGTACGTAAGTCTGTCTGTGTTTGTTAAGAACCAAACATCAATATAGCATACAAAAACCTCTAGAAAAGTACTCAACGCC